>JABXWE010103249.1:0-26595 GCA_014611495.1 Limonius californicus | reverse complement strand
AATATATCTGGTATCAAACCAGATCTCTATAGTACCACATAGCCTTAATGGCCTTTCTCTCTTGCAAGACAATGGCAAACCAGCCAGGTATTCTGCCTGGTAAATGTACTTTTGCTTAGAAGTGTTTACACTTCCCGTGATTCGGAACCCACGCTAAGCTGTAGGTCTCGTATGTCTGTGGCACTTTAAATGTACAACACAGGCAAAGGAGAAGATCGCTACGTCCCGTGAGGCATCAGGTTGTCGAAAAAATTATTATATGAAGCAGTTTAGTTAAAATTTTCACATTTGCCTAGGAAATGTTATAAAAGTATAATAACGCACGAGGATTTATGAAAATACTAAGTCTTTAAAAAACCATGCAGTTTGGTGGAATTAAAATTGTCAACATATGAATAATTCATATTGTAAACCAAAGCTTTTACCCTTCTATGCTGAAGTGATATTATAATACTAACATATAATCTAGGAAATCCTTATTACAACAATTTGAAATAAATTAGTTCAGTAATTTGCCTCTCGTAGCATAAAAGAAATTACTTCAAATAATTTTATATTTATCGTTTAATGCATTACAACGATAAGAATTTACCGTTCCCTATACATATTTATCCGGATGTGTTCTTCAGCTTGAGGAGCAAGAAATTGCATATGCTTTATCAATGGAGCGTACTCGAATGCCGCACTGTAATCCTAAATTTTGCTGGTTTTAATACTGTTTTCACCAATCATTTCGTGTTGAACTACAATTTAATAAATTATTCTGGTTTCAATTCTATCTCGTGCAATCTGAAATACGCACATTTTTCCTACTTCGCGAAATTGGTAAAATTAAGGTCATTTTATATAGCACGAAACGGAGAAATCCGAGTGGAATTTACAAACAACTGGCAACTTATTCCCTAATTGCTGTTATAAAGAGGAAAAGAATGCGTTGTACGCTACAAGGAACCAATTTAATTGATTCAATATTTATAAATGTATATGTAATGGAAAAAACTAACTACAATGTTTCTACCAAGATTTTTAAATGATTTCATCTTATTGCTTTAATGGAACATTGAACGTATCTATAGAAATACAGTTCTTATTTTCTATCATCGAGACTTTTCATACAAAATTGTTACTTTTAAAAGTAAACAATTTATATAATATATCAAATAATTAATTGCATGCCTGCAACACCACCTGTGAAAGTAAGGATAAATAAGATTGGTTAATTTATTTGCAGACTAAATTTAGATTGTTTCCATTTCAAAAAATATAAAATTTGAATCTGCCTTCTATTTGTAATTATTTGTACTACAACCCTACAGATATAAAATCATAGTCAAAAATAAACCAAACCTAAAAAATTCAGGACGTATAAATCAGTACTTCTCCGAATACAGGTAAATATTTGCATAATTATTAAAGTTCTTAAAAAACTGCACAGTTTTATTATAAAAATATTAACTACTTTAATTTTCAATTATAAATATTTCAACGATTTTATTAAAGTGTTAAATATGTTTTACCGAAAATGGTTGTCGTTACTTACGGCAGTTTCCTTTTAATTACATAAACATTCAATGAAACGCATGAAGAGAGCAATGCTGTTACAATGTTTTTCTTGCAATAATCATTAATTAGCATTAATAATATAGACCTTCAGTGAATTCGCACGGCAAATTATGTGACATTGGCCAGCATAGTTTCCTTGTTAATGAAACAGTTTATTTTGGCTAGCAGCCAATTTCATCTTCCTAGCTTTCATGTCTTTCATAATTAGAGAATAATAAAATAGTAAAGTATCGTTCTTTATTCTGAAGCTGTCTTTAACGACTGACATACAAACTTTAATCTACTATTTTATGCGTTAATAGAGTTTGACAGATTAAAACATATTGTGGCCTACAACTTGCGTCGTAGTTTCCAACAGTTCTTCTTTGCCTTTGAGCAGTCAATCACTGACTTGCAAACAACGAACAAGTGGATATACTATTTTATGTAGGAGAGAGAGAATTGTAAAAATACCTACTGGAAACATAGTAAACAAAGCAATATAAACTAATTATTTTCCCAATTTCTGGATTTCTATATTGCCGCTGCTACACATACAATAGAACATTAGGTATTGAGCAGTTTTCTTCCTTCTAAATTTTTATACACCTACAGTGAACACAAAATAATGTTTTCAACGCTCCATAAATATTTGTAAACAGCGAAAATTTCTTTTACAGCCGCTAAAATGCACAAATAAAGTAAAGTTTCTTTTTTGATGTAGCTGTTTGGAAAACGGTAGTATTTTATGCTTAGCGGGCTTGCGATCAGCTTCTCTACGGTATTTACACAGTCGTAAGAATTTATCTTAGGGATTTTCTTTCTTCAAACGCTAGAAACCAGAGCTATAACAGCAAGCTGTTAAATAAAATTACAGTTGATCATATTTTCGGCAAAGCAAGCTTATAGTGGGTACACACAAGAATATCTATAATAATTCCGTTTGATACTTGAATACATTATGTATTGATTAGCTTCAAAATAAAAAAGCATTTGTTATGTCCAAGTATATAAATGGTTTTCAGCCCTACCAATAGCAATGAGTTTCTTGCGACCATTGTTTTTCAATTTACCTTGAAGTGCAGTTCCATAATGTAAATCATTATTGTGATTTATTTGGCTATGGTAATTTTATTGCCTACGAAATAAATGGCAGGACGATATAACTAATCCAATTAAAAGCGAAATTATAACTGCTCAATAATTGCCTAAATATTTATTTTTTCGATGAACACTAATCATACATACAGGATTATTCGCATAAGATAATAAGCCTACGCCTATGATTTATAATACATAATAATTAATAATAATGAAAAAAAGGGGAGCTATCAATTGTAAAATGGGTTGTATGTCAGCTCAGCTGCCTCCCGCACCTTTAAAAGTGTCTGCTGCTACTCAAACATACATATACTATGGCATCCAAGATCACTTTTTCTCTAATTAAATTAAATTGATCTACGTTGGCTACTTATGTTAATATTACGTCGAGTTGGTAATTTACTTAGATTTTAAGTAAATTTATTTTTGGGGAACACCGCATAGATGTGACTGCAACCCTTAACTTATATATCAGACGCTATCTAACTGGAAGTCCACCGTCTGCAAATTATTTACTAGCATTGAAACTTCTTTAAGGAACGGAGGTAAATTTATTAATTTCGGAAGATGTAGGCTCAGAACGATTGCGAACACAGGAAAAGAACAAACAGTGTTAAAGGCAGTGAATGGGAACCCCCATGTAAATCAAACAAATCTAAGCACAACTTTGATGCGCGAACTACATGAACATTATCGTCAATATAGATACCGATTTTGTACTTTCTTTCAGAATCTTCTCGTTGATAAATCTTTTTAAAATCATGTATTGTTTAGCAATTAGAGAAGATTCTCAAACAATGATGAAGTGACTGCACATAGCTCATACTATTACGCACAAGAAAATCCGCACTGCAGAGGCCCATTTTCAAAAAGTTTCTTGAATAAATGTTTGGTAATCCATAGGTAACCATGTTGTTAGACCACACTTCTGCTTTGAAAATTTAATTGGACAACGTTACTTGTATTACCTAAAAAACATTTTACCCGGGTTGTTGGAAGATGTAGAACGCAATGTACGACAAAGACGTCGGTACCAACATGATGGAATGTATTTGGAGCAAATTAGATTCAAAGAGGAGCTGTGCATTCGAGACCACCAAGATGATGAGATGTTACATTTGGTTCTGTTCTTTTTTACTTGTTCTGTTTTTACTATAGTACGGTTTCATTTCTTGTTAAATACTGATATGATTAGTTATAATAAAACTGCTAACTACTACAACAAGAGATCAAATTGACAGAAAGTAAGCAACGATAATCAATTTCTATACTATAAAAAATTCAATAATTTCAGTTGCTGTGATACGTGTATATTGGGTTGTGTTAACCATTTTTAAGGGAGGGCGGCAACTAACTTGGCCTACCCTGTAGAGCGTGTTTTCCTCCTTGAATAGAAAATTTAACTCATCCGATACCTACTAAAAGATATATAACATTTTCGTTTTACCAAATTATGCTGTCTTTCGTGACCAGTTTGTAAATCAGATATTACCTGGAATGAATATATTAAGTGGTGCACTATATAATTAATTAGTTATTAGGTTGGAATTGTCAAATCACAAAATTTATCTTGCACTTGCACGAATACCCACCCATTTCAAATGGATGTAAGCGAATTAGAAATCTATACGATGCTACTACAGGGATTGTATTGAATAAGATAAAGTGCAAATTACTTTCGCATTCTCTCAAATATTCTTGAAAACGAAGACGGTATTTAGACTTAAATTATAGTTGGAAATCTGATGGGAATTCGGACAGGGCGGAATTTATTGCAAACCTAAATCTTTTAATACTATTTTATTCAACTTACGTTTTCCACTTATCGTTTACTTAATCTAGTGCAAACGTTCTTCAATACAATAGCTGTGATGCATTTACAGGCAGATGTATGCCGGATTCTTTCAGGTTTCATAAAATATTATTGAATTCTGTCAAATTCGTTCTGAAAATGGGATTCAGTTAATTCGTTTAGCATGTCTGTATTTCCATTAAACGGTATTACAAAAGCGGTTACAAACATAAATCCTTTGCTTTGCTATTTTAAGAATTAAAAATGTAATATGTTATTTACAACCACTAATGATGTTTTCCTATTATTATTACAGAATCGTTTAATCGTGTTCAGTGCACATGAATGATTATTATTCATAAAATAAATACGATTATTACCTGATTTTTATTAATGTATCGTTTGCGTGGTAACAGAACTAAAATATGTAAAATGGCAAATACCATTAATTGATATACGAGGTGTGTTCAACTGAAACTCATCTTTGCTTTATCAAATATCTATGCAACAATTTAATTACAAACAATTACCGTTATAGTTAAGGCACATATCCCATTCTTTTACTAACCGACGTATACTCTGCTCATAGAACTCTTGTGGCTGCTGATTGAAGAAGTCTTCCACAGCTATCTGTACTTCTGCGTCAGTCTCAAAATGCCGATCTTCTAATGCCTTGTTCAGCGGTCCAAAAATATGGAAATCGCAAGCGATAGAACCGGGCTATGTCGGATGCTCTAAAACCCTCCTTTTCTTTCGTTAGAAATTTTTTCTTACCACATTACCAACATGAGGCCTAACATTGCTGTGCAGCAAAATGACACCACGCATAAGTTTTCCTGGACGTTTCCGTCTTATTGCTTGATGAAGGTTGTTCAAAGTTTCATTGTACAGAATTGCATTGCACAGTTACTTCAGGTTTCTTAAACTCTACCAACAAGGGTCCTTCATTGTCGAAAAAAATGTTATCATCATCTTGCCTGCAGAAGGTTCTTCGGTGGTGGTGAACTTGAATGTTTCCACTGTATCGACGATAACTTGCTGGTTGACTCGTAGTAATGGCACCAAGTTTCGTCACCAGCAACTATTGACAGAAGAAAGTCATCACCATGTTCCTTATAGTCTGTGAGGTGTTCCAGATTAAGCCCATTCGCAAACATTTTTGTTCATTAGACAAGAGACGCGGAATCGATTGCGAACAAACTTTGCTGTAACCCAGATTACGAACAATACTATGGAAAGCTCCGACACTCGCACCAACAATTTCTGAAAATTCTCTAATTGAAATTCGACGATTTTCTCTAATAAGGCCTTACACACATGCCATATTATTCTCTGTTAATATAGTATACCGTGCACCTGGTCGCGGCTCATCCATTGTACAGAATTGCATTGACAGTTACTTCAGGTTTCTTAAACTCTACCAACAAGGGTCCTTCATTGTCGAAAAAAATGTTATCATCATCTTGCCTGCAGAAGGTTCTTCGGTGGTGGTGAACTTGAATGTTTCCACTGCATCGACGATAACTTGCTGGTTGGCTCGTAGTAATGGCACCAAGTTTCGTCACCAGCAACTATTGACAGAAGAAAGTCATCACCATGTTCCTTATAGTCTGTGAGGTGTTCCAGATTAAGCCCATTCGCAAACATTTTTGTTCATTAGACAAGAGACGAGGAATCGATTGCGAACAAACTTTGCTGTAACCCAGATTACGAACAATACTATGGACAGCTCCGACACTCGCACCAACAATTTCTGAAAATTCTCTAATTGAAATTCGACGATTTTCTCTAATAAGGCCTTACACACATGCCATATTATTCTCTGTTAATATAGTATACCGTGCACCTGGTCGCGGCTCATCCATTGTACAGAATTGCATTGACAGTTACTTCAGGTTTCTTAAACTCTACCAACAAGGGTCCTTCATTGTCGAAAAAAATGTTATCATCATCTTGCCTGCAGAAGGTTCTTCGGTGGTGGTGAACTTGAATGTTTCCACTGCATCGACGATAACTTGCTGGTTGGCTCGTAGTAATGGCACCAAGTTTCGTCACCAGCAACTATTGACAGAAGAAAGTCATCACCATGTTCCTTATAGTCTGTGAGGTGTTCCAGATTAAGCCCATTCGCAAACATTTTTGTTCATTAGACAAGAGACGAGGAATCGATTGCGAACAAACTTTGCTGTAACCCAGATTACGAACAATACTATGGACAGCTCCGACACTCGCACCAACAATTTCTGAAAATTCTCTAATTGAAATTCGACGATTTTCTCTAATAAGGCCTTACACACATGCCATATTATTCTCTGTTAATATAGTATACCGTGCACCTGGTCGCGGCTCATCCATTGTACAGAATTGCATTGACAGTTACTTCAGGTTTCTTAAACTCTACCAACAAGGGTCCTTCATTGTCGAAAAAAATGTTATCATCATCTTGCCTGCAGAAGGTTCTTCGGTGGTGGTGAACTTAAATGTTTCCACTGCATCGACGATAACTTGCTGGTTGGCTCGTAGAAATGGCACCAAGTTTCGTCACCAGCAACTATTGACAGAAGAAAGTCATCACCATGTTCCTTATAGTCTGTGAGGTGTTGCAGAGTTAAGCCCATTCGCAAACATTTTTGTTCATTAAACAAGAGACGAGAAATCGATTGCGAACAAACTTTGCTGTAACCCAGATTACGAACAATACTATGGACAGCTCCGACACTCGCACCAACAATTTCTGAAAATTTTCTAATTAAAATTCGACGATTTTCTCTAATAAGGCCTTCCACACATGCCATATTATTCTCTGTTAATGCAGTTTACCGTGCACCTGGTCGCGGCTCATCCATAGTCCCCTCTTTTCCATTCGTAAATTTCTGCACTATTCCTTCACAGTTGGGTATGCTTTACATGCATTGCCATATACTGCTTGCATTCGCGTATGAATCTGCAATGGCGGTATGCAGCCAGTGCATAAAAATTGTAGGACCGCACGCTGATTATACTTGGACGGATTTTCAACAAAAAACGCCATTTCAAAATCGAAGTTTTAAAAGAATCAAATTCAAACGCCAGAAATGTATGAATGTGTTGCTTACAAACACTACTAACATTAACAAACGTCAATTGAATTATTGCATTTGTTTCAAAGGCTAAGTTGATCAAAGATGGGTTTCAGGTGAACAAACCTTGTACTAGCATTCAATTGCTGCTAGTTCCGCATATGTTTTCTCAACTTACATAATGTTAACTGCTGAATAATCTAGAAGACATCGTATACTAGCATTCCAATTTATTCCCAATTGGGCTTTGTCGCTGAAGCCCTAAAATACCTATATTCTGAATACTAAAAAGCTCGAAAGTTTGTCAATAGAAATACAAGCTGTAACGACATAGCGCTTATAGAATATATAAAATTTAAAAAAAAGGTTTGTTATTACGCGCATTACCTGAATGTATTCTGAACTAGATGAAGCACATAATGTCTTATCAAAAACAATCTTGTCAAATAAGCCAAGCGTTAATTTTGTAACCGCATGTCCTGATTTATATGTTGTCGAACCCAGCTGTCGCTGATTAAGTAGGTTGGTGACAAGTTTGGCAACTAACTGTCAAACGCGAATCACTAGCACCAATTATTATTTAGAGTAATTTCATTCTTATTGGTGTTTTTCGTATTCTACTACACAAAACAATCCCTTTTAGAAATCACACTTGAGCCTTATACATATTTTTGCTAGATCGCGAAAAACACATTTAGAATCGAATGTTATTATCACCATGGCACTAAGATTAACGAAATTTACACATTTTCAATGCAAAGGTGTTTGGAGGATATCCTGCTGGAATTTCCAGATATGGCCATTGTCTGTAAACAATTTCAATAAACCGCTGTGTAAAATTATTTCTCCAGAAAAAAGTATTCCTAGAAAGAAGAGTAGAAAAAACTATGACTGCTACGAAAGTGGTTATACGCACTATTGAGAGCGCATGGTATGTTCTCGTTTAGATTATTAAAACACATTAATAATTTTAAAGGATTTGCTACCCCAGTAGATGAGGGTTTTGTGGTTTTTCCAACATCCTGTATGGCCGGTCTTCAAACGGCCGTACAATAAGCAACACAGAACGCATACATTTTAAAGAACCTCTAACAAAAATTATATGAAAATTGCCACCGTATGTCGTAATAACTTATGTCACTTTATATTGCTGTCTTTGTACATGTCAATATGTCCTTTATACTTTACACAAAAATTAATTGCACCAGATAAACCCAAAAAATCGTAAGCACGGTTTGCTGAAAGTAATCCATGCAGGCTTAGTGAGATACCTGATGTGTTGGTGAAAGAGATCACAGTATTATTTTATCGCCGGAAAACTTAATTTCCGTTTAATCGTGTTCTCAGCAGAACTTCTGCAAACACTTTCAAATGAATTTTCTTTTTTACAAAATAATGCCCTGTTCCCATTGTTGTGCTATCACAACACATATGCCCTTTTGTCTCTTAAACCTTTTTTTAAACTGTGTTGGGTAACTATATGCGTAGATTAAAAGCATTAAGCATATTTACCGTGGGATGTAATATACGTAACACAGTACAAGGAAAAGGTAGCTGGGGTATGCGAGGATAGTCTCGTGGCACTGAGCCAATACTTTTTTTAATAAATTGGCACTGATACATTATGAAGTTTAAAAGTGCAAATTTGCAGATGTCTCAAGGCCACCGTAATTAGTTCTTTTGGTATTTTTATATTTTACTAGGTAATGATGCTTTTATGAATGAAATTGTATTTGTTCCTTGTAAAACACATATACACTGTTATCTTGTAGTGCTACATACACGTTTACCACACTTATCAGGTCCAGATGCTTCTATGTAAAAACTTTTCCTTTTTTAATACGTAAACCATACAGGTTTAAACATGGCAAATATCAGCTTTTAAGAAATATTTTCAACAGGTTTAGAGGTACCAATATTTAGAAACATTTGACAAATTGAATTTTTTTCTCTCTCTACAGCGTCAGAAATATGACAGCTTTGGTATTTTGCTATAATAAAATATTTACAATGTTAACTAACATGAATGATGTCATTTTAGCCCGGAGATACAACTCGTATAACACAAAAGATATAGATAATCATGTTTTGGTTCGATAATGTTTCCTAAAAAAAACAATTGCTAGCTCGAAAAAGGGACATATGTAAGCAACAACAGAAGCAAAGATTGCTTTGGACATGATACTCGAAACGGTACGATTCGTGAACTATTCGCCTGTCTGAGAATTTTAACGAACTATTATGAAATATAAAATATGGCCTCGCAAAAATCAGATTAGTATCTACTTATCAAATTACAATCGAATTGTTTAATTATCAAATGTATTCTACATATAGGCAGTACACGATTTATTAAAGTTCGCTTAATCAAAACATACTTCATATCCTGTCAAAAAGAATCAGCTCTGTAGGTCTTCCAAATCACAAAAATATAAATATAGAAATTGCTTTCCTGATTTAGTACTTGAGGCTTACAATTTTACAGATGTTTTATTCTTAATTTTGTTTGTTTAATGAATGTGCTTCAATTGCATAAGACTATTAAAGAACTTAAGCTTTTTGTCCATTGGTTTAATGATTCTTGGGTAAAGGAGCAGTAATATCGAAATATTGAAAAATTCATCATCATCATTAGGAAAAATGATTTAATCAAAAGCGTATTGCTGTCCTCGAAAGATATTATCAGAATGTATTAAAAAAATTATAAGCACGCAATTCTTACGATCATTTATTCATCATATATAGTTGATTCGATTAATAATTTTTGAATAAATATAGATTTTAAAATTGAAATATTAAAAAATTGTAGTTTTAAAGTTAGAGTGTTTGGAAAAATCATTAAATTAGTCAAATTTGTACTGTGCTATCCCAGTTTCATAATTGATAATTAGTTTTTACGAAAACAATGCTACTGTAACTACCCTTTCTGTGAAACTTTCACAGACCTTCGACAGAACTACCGGATATTGGCCAAAAGGATTCCAAATGCTGGTACTAGAGTACTGCGTCACGTAGAGTCAATATTTCTAAGTAAGTGATGATAACATCTACAGTTTAGTTTTTCTAAATTGTGTATTGCCATAGTAAAACAAATTATTAGTGATGTAAATTAGCTTGCATACTTTAAATTTTTTTTACTTCTAATCCATTGGTCACTTTGTAAATGTCAACGGCTGCATGCGGACAGACACTCTAAAATTAAAATTTTAATTGCAGAAAAGAAACAAGTTCATTTTGTATACCGGCGGCAAACCGTGTTGTCGGCGAAACATATTGCGGCGAATAGTAGTCGGCGAATTTTACCGGTTTCAAAACAACGTATATTAAGCGGCATTGTACTGCTACAATTCCTGGGTTTATGAAACGTCTTGTTTCGAACTAATCGTGTCTCACATTTCCCACTCTTGTGTCAGCAAATCGAATATTTCCATCCTCCAAAGATCCCAATCTAAAATCCTACGTGAACTGACAAACGCTCCTTGGTATGTGTCCAACCGAACGTTACATGACGACCTCCGCATTCCATACATCACCGAGGTCATACAAGAAAGAAGCAACAAACATCATGACAGACTTACAACACACAGCAATCCCCTTATACGCCCACTTTTACATCCCCAAGGCAACAGAAGACTGAAACGCCACTGGCCAAACGACATCAGATGACAAAAGAAGAGGACTCTACACTGGAAGAGGCCTCATCCTGACATATAGGGATTTTCATACTTAAGGTCCTATGTTAGCACATTAGCCTATAGAATAATTTATTCTGATTGCTAATTAATGTACAATAATTAAAAAAAACATTTCCCACTCTATTTTTGTGATACAAAATGATATATTTTTAACATTTGAAAATAGAAAACATCCTCTGTCCAATAACATTAAACCGTTTATAAGTTCATATTAAAAAAATATATTGCGTTGCATCTCTAACGGCGTGTAAGTAAAAACAGTCAACTACGTTAAAACAGAAAAAGATACTAATATCGCTACACCTCTTCCGGGATGTTCTCTAAAACATGTTATTTGTTAACTTGTAACCACTATTCCAGATTTATATCCAACGGTGTATATACTGGGTATAAATAGTTTAAGTTTTATTCAGCCCAGTGCAATACAAAAGTATCCGAATTTTAAACCTTAGAATGTGGATATGTATTAAGTGTGGTTGTAGCTCAGTTGGCAGAGCGCTCGCTTTCTGCGTAAAACGTCAATTATGGCTTAGTCTCGACTCCCCAGGATTTCCATGCAGCTTATAAGAATCTTGTTCTACAATCCACCATACAATATCCCAATCCGGTTAGCATCCGTGGGATCTTAATGTTAAAAACCTTCTATGGAATTGCAGCTTTTCGGATTTGAAGTTAACTTGTAGGTCCTCCGTGCTTAGCGCCGAGGAGAAATACATGGTAGAAAGAAGGCCGATTCTCAGCAGTAGGACGTAAGAGCTGCTAATCATTCATAATATAGATGTTAATTCCGTGAGTCTTTCTTCATGTTTCAACTCTTCTTCTTCTTGTCGGGTAAGTATTATTCAAAGCTCAAACTTTGCTCTCTATTACTTGAATTATTTGGAACTTATGCGCAAAGTACCTTCATAACTTATATCTGATACACTGATTACTTATTTCACTATAAAGAAATTCTGAAAGTAATGATTTTATTTATGGAAATTCGTTTTGAATTGAAATGAAAAACACCGTTTGCAGTGGCGTTTTAAAACAAATATACTAATTGTAATAATGGAATCTCTAGTTTCGAAATATTTATTTATAGTTTTATGTTAAAAAGTTACCAAACAAATTACCGCCTCACATGCGGTTGTGTAAACGTATTTACAAAGTTATTGCTTTCTTATTTTGAATTGATATTCGTTAAAATGCTCTAATATCCCTTATAATAAAAATTTGTTTTGCCGTAACTTTTCGAACTTAAAATATGTTGTAAATCACACTCATTGCCAATTTGTCTTTAAAAATGCACAGCACAATTTAAAAAAACGTAAAAGTACAAAAGAGAGTGTTTCATTAACTACAATTTTGAGTTTCAAATAGCTTGCTTCGTACTACCAAGAAAGCGTGGGGTGTAACCTACAGGTTCAGGTAGTTAGTTGTAATTCATTTCTTCAAATGGTAGGCTTGTTTCTCCGGATGCGTAAGAAATAAATGCCATATATTACTTATTATCTTACTGTTTCCACACACCATATTTTTTCGAATTACGTTAATGTATTGTAGAACATAAATAATGGCGATTTATTACGGAATCCTTGTTCTCTATTCTGTGGATTTAATTCCAAAATGGAGTATTGTTTCGCTGACAAGCTATAATATCAATATATTTATTATACTACCATTCAACTAAAATTTACAACACTGGCGGTTTGAACATGATAAACCTATTTTCCGGAGTTTTTAGTTTAAATCCATCTCTTAGCCTACAACATAAGTGAGAATAAATCCTTTATATTTCAAAACTACCTTTAACGGTCCTATATATAAAAAGTTGTCAAACTACGGTTTGAATGCTTTTTGCTTCCCATGAGAATATTTTTTGATTCCCAAGACAAAATGTAGCTGAAATGGAACTGAGATCTGTGAAACAATTTCTAACATTTTTCGTTTTCGCTTTGTTGCTGTTTCATGTGTTCACGCAAATATTGAAGCAATAAACACTTTACCATTTATTCACTTCATAATACAAAACTGTTTAAATTAAATTAGAATGAGTTTTAGAAAGTTTCATAATAAATTATTAGCAATATATCATACGCTCCAAACTGAAATTAAACATGTCGAGAAGCTTTTCTTTCATTCCTTTTCAACAAGGATCATTAATCAAAACGGCCCATGTGAAACTGGTACAAGTGTTAAATTAATTTAATTACAGTATGTTAACAACATAATAGATCCAGTTTAAGTAGGTATTAGCTTGATTTTGTTTAAAGGTTACTGCCGTCAACAATTCTATCCTGTTCTAGCGTTTTAACACAATGTCGTTGATAATATCAACTGGTGCTTGGTCTGTTTAAGTAAAAGTGCTATTGTAATCTTATGTATGAGATAAAACGCGAAGCAGTTGTAGTGCTCCAAAATATCGTAAGAAAACCCAACTCAAAGACCACTTGGAATTCCAAAGTCTTGTCTTAGATTCATCTGTAATTATAATGTGTAAACATTATAAAATTTTTTTCTACAAACGTCAGTAAAAGTTTAATTTTTAACGCATGCTGTCAGTGTCTAAAATGCGATTTTATGGCACTGGTGCTAAAAGTAAATGACCTGATTTACTATTAACACTGGTGTGATATTATAAAAAAATGAAAAAATTTTAAATCAAAGGAATATTTATTTACTTAATTAAATGTACAATTAGAGAAACTGCAGTTACAATAAGTAATCTGAGGTGGATAGTGTTTTACTTGCAAACAAAAAATTTCCTTCGTCACTGTCACGAGATTTGAAGTTACTTGTCAACAAACGATCGAATTTTCATTACCTTAGCAACAATAAACTTCATGAATTATTGGGTTTCAAAATGATATTTTGTAAATGTAATAATGTAAGAAATGCATTGATTTTTACTTTTAATGGTGTTTGTAGATAAAATAGTGTATGATATATGTGCTAAAAGTGATTTTATTTTGTTCGAAGGGATGGGACACACCGCCTTCTCACAAAATAAAAAGTCACTCTTAGTACTTATATCATAAATAACTATTAACCGCCAAACATTAGTAACTGACAGTTTACATTTCTAATTTTATTAGGTTATTTATTTAATTCATTGATTACAGCAACAGTCATTACTATTACATATTACAATACTGTGAATTAAAAGATGTTAACGATGCTACATAATATTTTCATATTAGAATCTTATTTTGATAATGGTACAAAGAATGAAAATGATGAATGGCAATATTCATTTCAAACCTGTTTCACAGAATTTCAACAGAACTTCACTTATAATAATTGCTATCAAACTACCAAGATAATTGTGAATAATTTTATAGGAAGTGGAAGCGTTGACAGAAAAAAGGGATCAGGAAGGCCTGTGAAAAGAACTGCAGAAGTTATTGGTAATGTTAGGGATCATGGAAGCAACTCCTTCTAAGCCGATCGGAGAGCTAACACAAGAAATTGTTCTGTCTACGGAAGATTTGAACATATTTCCATAAAAATGACACTGGTCATCAACTTCTACTGCGTGATTTCCAACCTAGAACAAATTATTGTCACTGGTTCTTAAACATCGTAAATAATAATGACGTATTGAATTTTGCTTGGTGCAGCGATAAAGCCTGGTTTCACCTCAATGGGTATCTTAATAGCTAAAATATGAGGATATGGGCAACAGAAAATCCGCATATGTTTGAGGAAACACCGTTACATCCACATAAGATTGGGTTATTGGTCGCTGTTTCAAAAAGATGAATAGTTTACAAGTTTTTATGCAGAAAATATAATTGCCGATTATTATATTGAGAATATCTTAATCTCCTGTTTCATTGAACTTCATGATGATGAGATAAGAAATGGTTACTTCCAGTACAACATACTGCTAATCGTGCCATACATTTTTTACAGGAATTTTATGATAATCGGTTAATTAGTAGACATTTATTTCCACCAATGTCGCCCGATCTCACAGTTCCAGACTTCTTTCTATTCCCTTGTTTAAAAAACAATATTTTTGGTAATAAACACAAAATCTAGAAGATTTACAAAATGATATTTCACAAAACTTAGATGAACTTCCCGTGATACTCTGGTAAATATGTTTGAACATCTTAAGAGAAGGGTGCATCTATGTTTGTCAACATTTTCAACATCTTCATTTATTTACTTTGTTCTGTAAATGTGTATGCAAACATTTTATTTCAAATAAACGTCTATTTATAGCTCATAACTGCATAACCTAAGTACTTCGACCACAGGGACCACTGAACACTTGAGACGACAATGTAACCTTGAATCTAGCTAACTAAAAGTGTAGACAAAAACACTAGTAAAACAAAGTGTTAATTTTAAATTGCTATTCAATAATTAAATAAATAATCTAATAAAATTTCCAATATAAACTGTCAATTATGAATCTATGACAGTTCAAAATATTTATAATGTTTACATCTTAATAACTACAGATTAATCTAAGACAAACTTTAAAATTCCAATGGTGTCTTTCACTTCGGTTTTTAATACTCTCGCAGTATATTTCAATTGAAAGAACTTTAAAATCGGATAGTGTTTTACGTAAACGCAATTAAACATCCGCCTATTTGACTCCTGCATTATCTGAATTAATACTGTTATGCCTAATTTTTCCAGTTGATTTTAGAAATTTGCAAACTTTCTGCCCCAAGAAAGTTATATACAATAACGTGGGAAATAGTCTATTATTTAAAACGTTTCACAATCACTCACACATTGACATACTAATTTGCTCTAGTCGCACAAAAGAAATCAAAAATAATTCAATAATTATGGAGCAATTCGTTTCAAAAGCAAAGACTTCTAAGTTACCATGCCGTTCTCATAAAGCTGCAGCATTATATTAATACAAGGTTAAATCTGTAGTTTTAATAGTATGTAACGCGGTAATCCTTCGGAATGGGAAGTTGCTCCATGTGTAAACGCAGGATGAAAGGGGTTTATGGTAGGACTAATGGAGGTTTACTCATTGAAGATCGTGTCACTAATCTAGAGAGTAATGGGGCAAAGACATATTTAGCATTTATTTATTATTTAAAGGATTAGAGAGTACATGAAGGGATAGATAATTCTATCCACATCTTATGAACCAGTTACCTTATGAAACTCATTTTAAACTCAGTTAAGTATGTTGGGGTTCCGGAAAAGCACACTGTACGCTACAAGTGGTGACAGCGTTAACGCTATAAGCAGTATTACAGATTATGCAGAATATCATCATGATCATAAAAATTGATGTGATGTGACCATAATACATAGACAGGCACCGGTAGCTTGGATAGGTTGGCCGTATGCCTTTCACGCAGCTGTCCTGGGTTCGAATCCGGAAGCCGAGGTCGGTGGTTTTTTTCTGAGCGATAAAAGACGCTAAAACGGCCCTTCTTCTCGGATAGGAAGGGAAGTAAAATCCTAGGCCCCGTGTCCAAGTGTTGTTGGGCACGTCAAAAGAACCCTCAAACAGGCTAAATTTCCAGGTGTGGTAGGATCACTCCCTGGCGTCGGTGGTTAGCCATAGTAGCAGAAATATGCTGACGTTAAATAAAACAAACAAACTAACGTAATACATATACAGGTTGGTGGTGGCTACTAGGAACATAGGGACATGCACGCTAGGCATGCGTTTACACTATGCACTATTTTTGTTACAATGAATACATATGAGTTGCATGAGAAAATACACGTTATTAAATGGGTCTACAGCTGCAAAACAGTACGTCAAACAAGAGATTTATTTGCAGTTGCTTTTCCAAGTAGTCCCATCCCAGGCACTATTACAATACTATGAATTCTGCAGAATTTTGAGAAAGCAGAATGTTTGTGTACCAAAAACCACAAAAAAAGCCCTAATCTAAAACTGACGAGCAGGAACTTGACGAATTAAGAATTTGTGCTGCTGTAGAAGACAATTCGTGCCGGTCTTCCAGACAGATTGCTGAACAGGTTAATTTGCACCAAACTTCTGTATTAAAAATTTTGAAGCAAAACGGATATCGTTGATATAAATTGTCAAAAACTCAAGAAATCTACCCTGCCGATCAAATAAGACGAATGCAATTTTGTGAAGACGTAATGGAGAAATTAAATTATAACCTAAATTTTCTAAGGAACGTTCTGTTTACGGAAGAATCAACCTTTTCAATGAATGGACGGCACAATCCTTCAAATGCTCGTTGCTGGTCGCGACATAACCCACGCAGACATTTAATTGGGATACCCAATACCCACAGAAACTAAATGTTTGGAGTGGCATGCTGGGCGATAATATTATTGGCCTTTTTTTATCGAAGGAAATCTGAATGGCCAAAAATATCTCAACCTTCTTCAGAACCAGATACCTAATTCCAGTTTTGCGTGAAACGCGAGGAGTCCAGTTTGACGAAATGTGCTTTCAACAGGATGGCGGTCCTGCCCATAACACATTGGCAATACGTGAATATTTAAACAATATTTTTCCCAATCGTGTAATTGCAACACATAGTACAGTCTTGTGGAGCCGGCCTCGGTGGTCTAGTGGTTAACGCGTCTGCCTTTAGATCCGAGGGACGCGTGATCGAACCTGGCCGAGGTCGGCGAGATTTTTCTAGCGGGGTAAAATCTGAAAATACGCCTTCTGTCGGACTAGAAGTAAAGCCGTAGGTCCCGTGCCACTACGATGTGTGACACGTTAAAAATCACTACTGGAGTTGGAATTACCCCAGATAGGCAAAATTCTTAGTCAGGGTGTACAATGGGCCAAATGTGGCCTAAGTGCGTAGAGGTGCTTGAAAAACCGCGTCCTAGATCTCGTTCTTTCAAATCATCATCATCATCATCATCACAGTTTTGTGGGCACCACAATCTTGAGACTTATCTCCTCAAGATTTCTTTCTGTGGGGTTACATTAAATCTAAAATTTTTGGTTTAGAAGCGTTTGCTACAGTTACTCCTGAAATGCTTCGTAATATGAGAACTGGATTTTACAATCGTTTGGGCTACTGTTTGGCAGAAAGAGGAAATTTGTTCGAATTTTTATTATAAAGGATTATGTTAAAATTGTATTCGTTTGGGTGCTACTGCATACTTGTTTTTGTTAAACTTTATTATTTATCCGTTTAATTCACTCCCTGTTTTAAGACTTTGGCAGAACCTGATTTTTTTATACTTTAATTTTCTGGGTACTCCTCTGGTTTATTCTTAGTTAGTTAGACTGTTTGTAAAATTATAACATATTTATTACAGTCTTCTTGATTACGAGTACCTAAGTTAAATAAATAATATTTGTGCCTATATTTTCATAATCATTAATTGACTTAACAGTAGCGCTGTTGTTGTTATTGTTTGTTTATACAGAGCGAGATCTTGATCATGCGTCATGGTCATACCTGGCATCTCTTAGCACTCAGATCATGTGGCTCATTGTACCCTCATACTAAGACAGTAACTGTACTATTACATTTTAAAAAACAAGGTGCATAGTGTAAAGGCACGACTGTCGTGCATGTCCATATGTTCCTAGTAACCGCCACCAATCTGTATAGTCAAGGAAAACCTACTGAAAAAAATAACATTGTTTGAACTGACATTCACGTAGTGTAGTTCAATACTTAAATTACCAATGTGGTTTTGCTTAAGAAAAAAATAATGAAGTATCAACGGGGGTTCCAAATACTTAAGAACAGCCAACTTAGAACTAGTGTAGCTTATTTAATCATTATTCTAAACTAAATACTCCGTATTTAAAACTACAATCCGTTGGTTGTCATAAGCAGTGAATTCAAACGTGTAGTAAAATATTTAACCTTTTTTAGAGCGGATTTCAATTGCAGTTTATATAGGTCCTATCAGTAACACACAATTATTTTTATACGTTCTTTATTCTTAATCTTTTTATTCTTTCTGGTTATGTTATATAGAGATAACGATTCTCTGTCACATTAGAAATTCAGAAGCTGATTGAAACCATTTGTTTCCACGCTAAAGGATGGCGTTCGGAAATTGACATTGTTTAAAATTATGCTTCAAAAATACCGCAGTTTGTGTATGACAGAGCTTTATATGCTTTGAGTTGACATTAGAACTACAGTTTTTAGCACTACAGGTTTTCTTTGCAGGACTTCAGAAGCGTTTTGTAATTTATGATGTACTAAAAGCTCCTCTAGCATTATGGAACCTCTGTATTAAATAACTGTTTCCTAAACATAGCAAACTTCTGAAAGGTATCGGCATTACAAATACTATCGAACGTCGTAGAATGTTTCAGAAATTGTGATAATATGGATAGAACCTGTAGGACCAAGAACTGCCAAGTAAATATTCAGTACTGACTAATAGCGAGTGGATATGTAATATTCACTTGTGTTTGTAATGGAAAATGTGTATGAACATTAACCAAAGATGGCAAATTTGACTCAAAAAATTCTGCTTGGGTCTTAAAGTACAAAACAGTTCAGGTTTTGTTGTAATACAGTTTATAAATTATAAAATATCTAATAATTCTTTTATGCACTACACTCTGAAATTGGACTGCTACCACATCTCAGATAAAGAACAACATACGAGGGTCGACTGATATCTAAGGTCTCCTAGAAAATATGTTTGAGACAAGAGGAAATAATGAAACCCGTGTCTAAATAAAGTAAATTTATTGTATTTCAAACCTACATTTTTATTCTTCTACATAATCACCATTTAGTGTCACATATTCTTTCAAACGCTGTATCCATTTCCTCATTGCGAGCATGAAGAAACTTTCTGGTTTACTCTTGATCCACTTGCATACAGCAGCCTGAACTTCGGTATCCGACGAAAACTTGTGACCTTTCAATACCTCATTTAACTTTGAGAACAACCAGACGTCTGAGGGTGCCAAATTGGGTCTGTACGGAGGGTGAGAAACAACCGTGAATTTCAGGTTCGTCATTGTCTTCGTCGTTTCGCGGCTGCAATGCGGTCTGGCGTTGTCGTGGTGCAACCTGAAAGTGGTACTTTGGGGCCTTACTCTACGGATACGTTTCTTGAGTACTCTGAAGGTTTCGCAGTATCTTGCCTAATTAATCGTTGTTCTCTTTGGCAGATATTCCGTGTGAGTGAAACCCTTTGCTTTCCAAAATATCGTTAGCATGACTTTGTGTGCTGAGAGAACTGTTTTGAATTTCCTTACACACGGAGATGGAGAGTGACGATATTCCATCGACTGCCGCTTGTTTTCAGGGTCGTAATGATGAACCCAAGATTCGTCCCCGGTGGTGATGTTCATGAGAAAATCATCTCCTTGAAGACAATACTGGTTAAGGAGTTTTTGACAAACGATTTTCCTCTATTCTTTCATGACATCCATCAATTGTCGCGGGACCCATCTGGCGCAGATTTTTCTGTAATTCATTGTCTGGATAATGTGCTGCACTCTTTCTTGACTAATGCCCAGTTGCAGAGTAATTTCTCCTTGCTTAATTCGACGATTTCCTTGAATTAGCGCATTCACTCCTTTTTGATTTTCCTCATGCGTCACTGAAATTGGTCGTCTTGATCTTTTTTCGTCAAACACCTTCATCTGGTCCCTATTGCAGGTTTTTGCACGTCGAACCCATTGGCGAACCCTACCCAGAAGTCGAGCTCATGATAAATGACACTATTACGCAACGGCGCGACACAAGAAACTGAAACTTTGCACGTTTATACTAGACACTCGAGGCTACCGAATGCAGGCTAGAACTTGTTTCTATCCCCACTACTAGCACCACAGCGCTATTGGAGACCTTAGTTGTCAATCATCCTCATACTTTGGCAACGCCGTTCTAATATTTTTCTGACTAAACATTGTCTTTGTTATTACAGTATGTATATTGTTTCTTTTTCTACAAGTGCTTTATCTGTTACGAAATGTAGCGACCTCGTCACCTATACCTATACTAATCAATAATTCTGTGGGGCCACAAAAGTAAAATGTATAGTACTCAGCCAGAATGCTTATGATTTGCGCCAACGGATCAACAATGAATGCTGCCAAATTACCCCATTGTTTTCAGCAAAACCTGTACTATTGTATGGCTGCCGGAGGTCAATACTATTTCGAACATTTAATAAAGTGAAAGTTATGATAAATTTATTAACGAATAAAACATTACTGGTGTAAATTAAGGTAAAAGTGAAAAATCATGAATTATTGGTTTTTGGCGGGTTACTATCTTTAAAAGGCATTTTCTCGAAAACTACTGATCCGATTTAGAAAAACTAGGATGCGTTAAAACGATAATTTAATGTCCTTTAAAATGATATATTACTCGATCCCTTCTCCCATTTCAAATTTTAGGCGTGAAACTCACCACCCCTAGGAGGTTGAAGTGACAAAGTTGAAAATAAACGAAGAAAGTTTCCCCCTCAAAACAAAAATTGACGGGTCTCGGAGAATTTAAAAAAATAATGACGATAAATATTATAAATCGGGTCTGTTTCGTTTTCATTGACCCACTCTGTATAATATTCATAGGGTATGCAAGCGGACCAAGCAGATGGGAAAAGAAAACCATCGTATCAAACAATCTATCCCTCATAAAGCAACGAAATTTGCGACAAACCATTCAGAAGACTGAAAATCAAGGAGGAGGAAGAGGGTATGCAAACGTAGATAAGCATTTATTAATTTTTCACACCGGGAATATATCTTCTCTACCAAAAACATCAAAAACTAGGTCCTCCTTAGAAACCACTCGCTTTCAAATCACGTTTAGATGGAGCGCAGTTTTATATAGAAAAGTGTTCGTACCCTATAGGGCACTTCCCACACATAGCCCGCCACTTCCTTTTCTGTGCACTTCCGAGTTTGTTGCCGTCGGTATTACACATTTCCGACTCCGCAGTAAAATCTAAGCGTTAAACCATTTGGGTTGTTGTTTTACTTTCATGTTTCGTTAATTTCGCATGGAAGCCAGGTTAAAAGCACGTATGTGACAGCTATTTTAAAAGCTCACTGTCTGTTTTTCGAAGTTTTTTTCCAATTTTATTCTCCGCGTTCTATTCTGAATTGCCGTCGTAAATTTCCTTGCCATTCCGAATTTAATATTACAGTTCTATATAATTCTAAAAGTACAATATGAACCTAATATACAACGCCGTATTTTAGAAGAAAGTTGTTCTTGCTTAAATAATACAGTGGAAAAAGCCGGTGTGTTTACTTTTCCTGAAAACCGGTAAATGCAAAGCAGCAAAGATAAGTAATAGGTAAGTAATTTACATTTTTGTAATAATATTCTGGAACAATATTTTCAAACTTAATAATAATCAGCTACTACGCTTTCCTTGAATTAAGGTTATCTCTCGATTATTTATATCAATTTGCTTTCTACGTTTCGTTCTAATAACAATTAGATTGGGTTTTTTAGGCTTTTAGAAAATGAAAAGTTATTATACTTTCAAGGCGCTTGTGTACTATATTTTATTTTAATGTTACTCCTAAAAATATAGTTATTTCAAATGCTTTTTGATAGTTATCTCTATTTATGTATAATCTAAGACATTCTCCACACTGTTTTTTAAATAAACTGCAAATTTTACAGTGCCATTCGGAGCAGCATACGAAATTGTTCAGTAAATCACAACAGAAACAAAATTAAAGAACTAAATTTCCTGTTCAAAATGTGTTACTTTTACAACATGGTATTGTCAAAGGCGAGTGATATATTCTTTCTGCACTTGACGATGAGTTCCGTAGAAACGTCTTCTTGCCGGATTCTCTGTTTTAAATCGTCTAATGTTTATGTTATGTTTATCTATACGGACTTAACTTTCCAACTAGTCCACAAGAAAGAATCGAGTGGATTTAGATCCGATGATCTAACAAACCATTTTGTGGCCCCTGTCCTAGTAATGTATAAATTAAATAGAAACATGGATAGCTTAGTGTAGAGGTCCTCTTAGACCTTGAGATTGTAATCTGGTTCGGCTTCTGTTTTATGTTCAGTATTAGTTTTTACAAAGAAGGTAACTTATAATATATATTTTTTAAATTGTTAACTTTTGTTTCTTTTTCTTCTTGTTCTTCGTCTGTGTATAGGTCAATGACCTGTTAATTACCTTCAATAGAGTAGGTTCTGTGAGCCCTCTTTTGCACGTATGCCGGGGAGGAGGCTAGCCTAAACCGTCGAACAGAAAAGAGAAGTTCCACTACAAGGTTTACGATTGTCAACGATGTTTGTATGACAAGCGGGACTGACGGTTTTACGTACCCTCCGAAGCACGACCAGTTGCATATGCCACTATATTGGTCCATCCATCCAAATACTGACCAGCGCGGATTATGCTGGACTACGAATACCGTTTGCCCGGCGGGCGTCCGCAGCGCTCCGCTATGCAACCGATATTTTTGTTTCAACATTTATAAAGGAACATATACTTTCGAATGATACTATAAAATTCTGATGACTTTATAGCTTCTGAAGTTTCATAAATACAGAATTTAATGAAAACTTCTTGTCAGGTCAGGTATATTTTATTTATGCTTCTTCGTAAATATTTGTACAATTTTACATATTAGTGTTATGGTATATTAGATTTTTAAAATTATTTTGGAAAGTATTGCTACGTACAAGGTCTTATAAGGAATTGTGACAACGTTCTCCTTAACCCTAGAATCATAACGCTCGTAAAAATTACAACTGTCTGTTTAAATATTTCATGTATCTCGTCATTATACGTTGAATGGAATACCAATTCCGGGACTTTTTCTCATTCGGTTAGTTGTGTCTGATGGTGTACAGTGCCCGTTGTGCTTATTTTGTTTCTGTACGTATATGAGCCCCTAGTCGTAAAATTTGCGATACATTAGGATTCGCGTTTTCCGTTTTCAGAAAATGACGTTTATTTATTTTTCTACGCTTAGGTACTTTATTAGTGTATTCTGTCACTAAAATATTTTCTGAAATGGACAGCAAACGTCCCCTGACTCAAGCAGATTTAGAAACACATGCGTTTGAATATGATGATGAATTTGAGGCTGATGACGATGCTAGAGAAATGGACGGTAATGTTGAAGTTGATAATTGTGAAAATACATATAGTGAAGACGACGAGGATTCTTAAATCAAGAAACAGCTGCTGACACCCACCCAAATTCTGAAGAAACTATGGACGAGTGAGTTTTATCGTGCAATACTAGAAAATGAGATTGTAAGACGATGACATCCCGTTACATCAACTTATGAGTACTTATCCAAATATTCATCTACCACCTCGACTGCAACTGAAGGGTAAAAATGGACATAAGTGGAGTGCATTAGCAAAGACTCGCGCTGGAAGAAGGTCAGCAAAAAATGTTATTCATATTAGAGCCGGTCCCAGTCTAAATATTAAAAATGTGAGTACTGCTTTTGATACCTTTAAATTATTCTCGATGATCTAATAATGGACAACACTGTTGAACACACTAATTTCATGATTGTACCTAAAGCGGTCAACTACGAAGAAAAGTCAGTAACAGTATCTACAACAAACAAAATAGAAATAATGGCATTGTTGGGAGTGCTCTACTTCTCATCTGCGAAGGACCATCACCTAAATTCTAGAATGATGTTTGACCCTCATCTTTCTGGGGGTATTTATCGATCTACAATGAGTAAGGACCGTTTTGATTTCCTTCTAAACACTTTACCATTCGACGATAAGGATACGAGAGAGGAACGTAAACTGTTAGATGCATTTACAGTAGTTAGGGATATTTGGGATCAGTTGCTTCTCAATTGTAATACCTAACAATCGATAAACCACTTTTAGCTTTTCGTGGTCGATGCCCCTTTAGGAGTACATACCAAATAAACCAGCAAAATATGGTATCAAAATAGTGATGGTTTGTGACTCCCGAAGCAAATATATGGTAGATGCTTCGCCATGCTTAGGAAGAAGTACTAAAACTAATGGTGAACCTCTTCGCAGTTACTATGTTAAAGAGTTATCGGTGACAGTTGATGGATCAAACAGAAACCTGACTATGGACAATTGGTTTACATCCGTAGAGTTTTCGAGTACAATGCTTGACAGACCTTACCAACTAACAATTGTTGCCACTTTAGGAAATAACAAGAGGAAAATTCCACAGAAATCCTGAATGTAAATGGTCGACAACCGAAAACATCTCGTATGTTCTGTTTCGATAAATGTACGACGTTAGTATCATATGTACTGAAAAAAAAAAACGTTCGTCTAGTGTTGACTCCCACGATCATCCTTCCGTATCTTCTACTACGAAAAGTCGGCTATTATTGAGTTTTACAACAGTACTAAGGGTGGAGTGGATACATTTGATATGATATGTGCAAACATGAGTTGTAATCGAAAAAGTAGACGTTGGCCTATGTGTATATTTTATGGAATGCTAAATATAGCTGAAATCAACAACTACATCATATTTAAAAACAACAAAGTTCTCAAAAAGGAAAGAACGTTACCTAGACAACGCCTCTGTATGATTTGAGTAGAGAACTAGTAAAACGGTAGTTAAAATACTGAATCAATATAAACATTTTATCACGCGCACTAAAACTATCTACCGAAGATATTTTGCATTTTGCTCATTCTGTAGAAGTAGAATGTAAAAGGACAATCTGCAGCATTTGTCCGTCAAAAAAACGAAGAATGATATTATCAGCTTGTTCCGGATACTGTAAAAACCCTATACGCGCTTTTGTAGTGATTGTAGTAAAAAATTTTAAACAATAATATTTTTATTTTTTCTTATTTTGTGGAGTACATATTGTTTTCAATCTAATAAAAAAATTGCCGAAAATTTTTTTTTATTTTATTACATATTGTCAAACCAATAGTCGTAAAATGTCTCTCGTTAGTACTCGTTAGTATTAACAGCTGGGTATCGTTGGAAATTTTATTTCTATACTCAATTTTTAAAAAATATTGTAATTTAGAAAATATAGTAGCTTGCGCAGTTTTTACAGGGAAGCATTTAAAAGTTAATTGCGGGGTATCTTGGTTAAAATATATCATATACATTTATCACCCTCACATTACGCCACTTTAAAAGAAACCGGAGTCGAGATGATTCTTTTCCGGTTCATTTCGATCCGAAGCAGCCTAATAATCGTAGCTGGACTCACATTTTCACCCAAAAAGCTTTAACTAAAGGCCAGTATTAATAAGTGGACGCGACTGCCTCCCTTTACTTTCCCATACTGGAAACTGTTCATATCATCTTTATTACAAATAATAATTATATATATCAAATTAAGTATTAAATACAAAATTTTGATAAATGATTTATAACTTGTTGTTGTAATACCGGTTAAAGAAATGAATGTAGCGCGACAGTATGGCAATGGTTCTGAACCAACCGGGCTGTCCGTACCGCTAGGCCGTCACGCGGTCTAACTAGTACCCATCGCTATTGCTACCGAGGTAAAATTTT
>JABXWE010103248.1:0-22488 GCA_014611495.1 Limonius californicus | reverse complement strand
GGTGACAGTTGATGGATCAAACAGAAACCTGACTATGGACAATTGGTTTACATCCGTAGAGTTTTCGAGTACAATGCTTGACAGACCTTACCAACTAACAATTGTTGCCACTTTAGGAAATAACAAGAGGAAAATTCCACAGAAATCCTGAATGTAAATGGTCGACAACCGAAAACATCTCGTATGTTCTGTTTCGATAAATGTACGACGTTAGTATCATATGTACTGAAAAAAAAAAACGTTCGTCTAGTGTTGACTCCCACGATCATCCTTCCGTATCTTCTACTACGAAAAGCCGGCTATTATTGAGTTTTACAACAGTACTAAGGGTGGAGTGGATACATTTGATATGATATGTGCAAACATGAGTTGTAATCGAAAAAGTAGACGTTGGCCTATGTGTATATTTTATGGAATGCTAAATATAGCTGAAATCAACAACTACATCATATTTAAAAACAACAAAGTTCTCAAAAAGGAAAGAACGTTACCTAGACAACGCCTCTGTATGATTTGAGTAGAGAACTAGTAAAACGGTAGTTAAAATACTGAATCAATATAAACATTTTATCACGCGCACTAAAACTATCTACCGAAGATATTTTGCATTTTGCTCATTCTGTAGAAGTAGAATGTAAAAGGACAATCTGCAGCATTTGTCCGTCAAAAAAACGAAGAATGATATTATCAGCTTGTTCCGGATACTGTAAAAACCCTATACGCGCTTTTGTAGTGATTGTAGTAAAAAATTTTAAACAATAATATTTTTATTTTTTCTTATTTTGTGGAGTACATATTGTTTTCAATCTAATAAAAAAATTGCCGAAAATTTTTTTTTATTTTATTACATATTGTCAAACCAATAGTCGTAAAATGTCTCTCGTTAGTACTCGTTAGTATTAACAGCTGGGTATCGTTGGAAATTTTATTTCTATACTCAATTTTTAAAAAATATTGTAATTTAGAAAATATAGTAGCTTGCGCAGTTTTTACAGGGAAGCATTTAAAAGTTAATTGCGGGGTATCTTGGTTAAAATATATCATATACATTTATCACCCTCACATTACGCCACTTTAAAAGAAACCGGAGTCGAGATGATTCTTTTCCGGTTCATTTCGATCCGAAGCAGCCTAATAATCGTAGCTGGACTCACATTTTCACCCAAAAAGCTTTAACTAAAGGCCAGTATTAATAAGTGGACGCGACTGCCTCCCTTTACTTTCCCATACTGGAAACTGTTCATATCATCTTTATTACAAATAATAATTATATATATCAAATTAAGTATTAAATACAAAATTTTGATAAATGATTTATAACTTGTTGTTGTAATACCGGTTAAAGAAATGAATGTAGCGCGACAGTATGGCAATGGTTCTGAACCAACCGGGCTGTCCGTACCGCTAGGCCGTCACGCGGTCTAACTAGTACCCATCGCTATTGCTACCGAGGTAAAATTTTCTAAGTCCCTGGAAATTATATTTTGTAGGGCATAAAAAATCGATTTTTTTATTTTCGCGGAAAAAGATTCTTTGACGCAAACAAATAACAACCGTTAGAATAAAAAAATATATTTTCTAAAAAAGAGGGGGGAGGGGGCCGGTGCGCTTACATATATCCACGAGTGTAATATTTCTTTGCATATTCATATGCTCCATTACGTACTGAACGATTCAGTGAAAACCCCAGCTTCCTATCTTTTTTCGTTTATTAATTAAAGGAGTTTGAAGTTTCAAACTTCCAAGCTTCGTAGAGGGCGCCACAGGAAAATTACGGAGTTCTTCAAAAAACATATCGATAGCCCCTTGCGAGGTCTATCGACATATGAAGTTTAAAAAATTCCTTGGAGCAGTTTTTGAGAAATAATTTTTTGAAAATTTCCAAAATTTTGAAAATTCGTAATTTAGGCCCCTTATAATTTTTCAAAAAACTTTTATATCACCTCATTTTACCCTTCATATACTATTCAGAAAATAAAAATCATTTGAATCGATTCATCCGTTTTCGAGTAATTGGGCGTTAAACTCAAAATTTTCAAAAAATCATAGCGCCCTTCATTTTAAAGCTAGCGAGTTCGGAAAAAAACTAACAGATTTGTCTTATGACCCTCTATTGTTATCCGCGATAAAAGTTTCAAAATTGTAATCACGAAAAAAGTGATACCAAAAAAACATGCGTAACTTCCGCTTCCGGCATCGGATTTTTTTGAAAAGCTTATTTTTTTGATGAATTTTCGATACACCCCCGCATTCCAAAGCGCATCAAAATCGGAGCAATACTTTCGGCTGTAGGAGCGTCACATGCATACCCACCCACAGACAGACATTTTTTAAAAACCACTTTTTTGGGTTCCTAGAGACCCAAAACGGATATTTCCGTTAAAATCTCGATTTCGAAAATTTTCATGAATTTAATACTTACCCTATACCTATAAGGTATGGGAAAGTAATACCCTATACCTATAAGGTATGGGAAAGTAAAAATTGAATCCTATTTATAAAAATTACAGTACGATCAATGTTTCAGAAAAATATCTTTTTTATAATGAAATCGCCAAAATTTAAGTCTTTTGCAATCAAAGTACACTTGCATTACAGTTAGAAAACAGATCTTTAATATTGTAAAATAAAACAGAAGTACAATTACGTATTAACGGTTAAAAGCTGAATCCTATTTATTCAAATTACAGTCTGACCAAAGTCCCCTTCTTATAATAGAATTATCAGTCTTCGTTGCTCAAATTACAATTGAATTACAGTTAGAAAAAAAATCTTTAAAATTGCAAATTTAAGCAGAAGTCCACACATACGTTTTTCCTTAAGCTGACTCGAGTAATCACCTCCTGAAGTTTGTGCGTGTCATTTTTAAACACCATGCATATCGTAAAATAATTTGATGTGTTCGCTAAAATTTTTTTAAAACTGTAAATGTTATACTATTTTTGCCCTGACCTGATATCGAGTTCAATTCATTTAAATCGCAATAAATTCTACTCGCAGAATTATTACAACTCGTTATCGTTTTCAACAAGTTACATTTATATCTGTAATCCGCGCTATAAATTGCGTTCTAATTCCGCTTTTTTTTATGACAACTCGTTATCTTCGAGAAATATCCTTAATTTTCTACTAAACGCGACATCGAAACCGCATTGATAAAAATGCGCAAAAACTTATGAAAAAGTCGCTTTTCAATACAAATTTAGAATATTTAAAACTGTTTTAACGCACATGCTTTTAAATATATGTAATAGGTGATCGAGTATATAGCATCTCTAAAAATTAATTAATCTAAAAATTATGAAAACAAAGTTGTGTCGTAATTAATTTATAATTTGTTTTGACTGTAATTATCAGTTAGGATTCCATCCAAACAACTTCGATGGCAGAACGTACATTCTAATTAATTAATTTTACCATCCATGTGTGGCAATATCGAGCTTGCATTTGAAATATGCCGCTAGAAAGTGCTGAGCAGGGATACTAAAATTAACCTAAACTTCTCGGCACGTGTAACTTCATCCCTACAGTACACAAACAAGTAAAGCTAATAACGTTAATATTCAACACAACAAATTAGCAAAAGTAAGCATCTACTATTTAAAATGTATAAAACTTCTAACCAGGTTAGCCAAAATAATCGGCTAGTTGTCAGTACGACAGATGCAAGAAAAGTTTCTACTTTTCTTATTTCCTCGCAGTATTTTATTTACTAAATACATCCGAAGAAAAATTTCCTAACATCCAAAATTTTCAATCTATACTGTTTTCTTAAATCCATTAATTTGAGTTGTTCGCTTATATTTCCACTCTAATGCAATATAAAAACAACGCTATATTTCAATATTCACTGTGAAAAGAGGTCCTACGAAGATATTTGCATATTTGGTTCATTACCTGATATTCCTTGATACTAATTAAACGTATGTCGATATTTCGGTTCGTTTCTGTATAACGAAAAATTCAGCAAATAATTTTCGAAAAGTTTTCTGAACAAGCTTAATCAAATAGTGTAATATGTAATTTCTAAATCTTTATGACATTTATAGCTCCATAAAATGTAAACACGACTTTTTACTGCTTTTGAGTTAAAGGTATTTGAATACTTAACTATGCTTATAAAAGAAATGAAAATATAATAGATTTATACGCATCATCTTTTTAGTTTGAGGCAGTTAATTTGGCACTGAATGGATATTTACATTAACATCGCATTTTTTTAAATCAATACTTTCCGCTGTTTACGGCATACGAAAGCTTCCCCCACTGTGGTTATTTTTCAGTAGAATCCAAAATGCGAAACTTAATGAAAAAATCTATTTTTATTAAACGTTATCAATACGTGTATAAAACCAAATTCTTATTATAGTAATTATGCAATAAAACTGAAAGTATTCAAAAGATTTCCTATTTAGATATTGGTATCAATGGATGGTATCGGCCAAAGAATCGACTTTTAATTGATTATCGATACTTTTATATACTGTTATTAATATGCGATGCCAGCCAAAGTATCGAAGTTTTAATTAAGTACCAATTCTTTTATTTACTAGTATCAATGCACGATACCGACGAAAGCATAGACGTTTTAATTAAGTATCGATACTTCGACTTATTGGGTACTGATATCAACATGCGATACTAGCCAAAGCATCGTACTTTAAGTAAGTACCGCTACTTTTAGATATTGGTATCAACATGCGATAGCGGCCAGTATTGACAATTAAATTTGAGTATCCATAGTTTTAGATACTGGCGTCAACGCGTGATACCGGCCAAAGGATCGACGATTTAATTAAGTATCTATCGATACTTCGATGCTTTGCGTACTCGTATCAACATCGATATTTTAAGTAGGTATCGATACTTATAGGTACTGGTATCAACGCGCGATAGCGGCCAAAGTATCAACGATTCACTTAAATGTCGATACTTCGACACTTCAATACGTGGTACCGGTCGAAGAATCGGCGATTTAATTAGGTATCAATACTTTTATTTACTGGTATCAATGCGATGTACCGGTCAAAATATAGACGATTTAATTAATTGTTGATACTTTGAGTAGTAGTATCAACATGGGATACTTAGCCAAAGTATCGATATATTTATATATTGGTGTTAATGGGTGATACTTGTCAAAGGATCAACGTGTTAATTAAGTACAGATTGTTTTATTTACCGGTATCAACATTTTAATTAACTATCAATACTTTTAGTTACTGGTATCAATAGGCGATACCAGCCTAAATAACAATACTTTAAGTGCATAGCTGTAGTTTTAGATACCGATATCAACGCGCGTTAGCGGCCAAAGTATTGACGAATTAATTTTAAGAATCAATACTTTTACATACTAGCGTCACTGCGTGATACCAGTCAAAAGGATCGACGATTTAATTAAGTATCGATACTTCTGTTTATTGTTATCCATGCGCTATAACGGCCAAAGTATCGACGATTTAATTAATTATTGATACTTTGAGTACTAATATCAACATGCGATACTAACCAAAGCATCGATACTTCTATTAACGCGCGATAGTGGCCAAAGTATTGACGATTAATTTTAAGTATCGATACTTTTAAATACTGGCGTCAGTGCGTGACACCGGCTAAAAGATCGACGTTTTAATTAAGTATCTATGTTTCGATTCTTTGAGTACGGGTGTCAACACGCGATACTAGCCAATGCATCGATACTTAAGGTAGGAATCGATACTTCTAGATAGTGGTGTCAACGCGCGATAATGTATCAAAGTATCAACGCTTCACTTAAATTTCGATACTTTTAGATACTGACGTCAATGCGTGGTACCAGCCAAAGGATCGGCGATTTAATTAGGCATTGATACTTTTATTTATGTTATCAATGCGCTATACTGGCCAAAATATCGACGATTTATTTAATTAATGATTCTTTGAGTACATGCGATACGTGGCCAAAGTATCTATAATCTATATATTTAGATATTGACGTTAATGGGTGATACCTGTCAAAGGATCGACATGTTAATTCAGTACCGATTCTTTTATTGACCGGTATGCATGTGAAATATCGCCCATAGCATCAACATTTTAATTAAGACTCAATACTTTTAGTTACTTGTATCACTACGCGAAACCAGCCTAAGTAACGATACTTTAAGGCTTGTATTTAGTGGAAAACTTTATGCTTTGTAACCAACTACGAAATATTTAAAATACGTAGCTGGTTATCATTTTTTTTTTGGAATTGTGGTCTACTGTTTAAAATCTTCAAATTTTTCGATAGTGGAGGTGGTACCTAACAAAGGTTCAAAGTTCCGGACATGGCCAAAATTACGAAATTTTTATTAGTAAGTCTTATTTTTTAAATATTAGTTTTATACTAAACTAATGATTTTTCAAAGTCTATTGACTTTTTTTAAAATTTGGCCCTGTACAGAACTTCATATGCACTTTGTGGACATTTCAAGTAATCAATATTCCCTCCATTTGCAATACAAAGTTGTAAATCTGTTAACAAAATTTTCTTCGTTACTGAAGAAATACTGAGCACTACAAGTTACTAAATACCAGCCTTAAGTGCGTAGCTGTACTTTTAGGTACTGGTATCACTGTGCGATACCGGCTGCAGTATCGACAATTTAATTAAGTACGCTACTTTCAGTTGCTGGTATCAGCATATGATAGTAATTAAAGTATCGGTACTTTAAGTACGTAATGATACCTTAAGATACTCGAATTAGTTTGCGATACCGGCCCTTTATCTACATTTTAATTAAGTATCGATATTTTTAGATGCTGGTATCAACACGCGTCACCAGCCAAAGTATCGATAATTTTAATTCGTAGCAATACCTTTTGATATAGCAGTGTGCGATACCGGCCGTAGTATCGACATTTATTTAAGTATCAATACTTTTAGATAGTGGTATCAATACGTATACCAACTAAAATATCAATACTTTCAATAGGAGACGATATTTTTTAGATATTGCTAGCTGCGATCCTGGCCGTAGTATCGAAATTTTATTATTATATATTATATTATACTTTTAGATACTAGTATCAACATGCGATTCCAGCCAAAGTATTGTGCATTCTATTATCAACACGCGATACTTCGGTGCTTTTGAATACTAGAATCAATAAGCGATACCAACCAAAGTATCGATACTTCAGGTATTATCGACACACTGTCCAGTCCTAGTGCACACCTCCCTATAAACGATATGTTTTGTGTCTCTTGTCTGTCCGTTATAAATAGATTTCATCACATTTTAAAGCTTGCATCAGATTGTCGATTTGTGCTAAAATATTGCCTCAGCGAACGAATAACAGTATTTAATTATATTTTCAAAGAACTAGATTACGATAAATTTTCGAAAACATTTTAACGATGTGATAATATGATAAGGTTTGTCAACCAAATTTGTCTAACGATCTTGTTGAAAGAACCTTGACTATTTTTAAGATGTACTCTGAATCTCGTTATCAAAATGGATTCACACTGATTTGAATTGACCTTCTTATCTCTTATCTATTTAAAAAAGCTGCTGACGTTTATTGACGGTACGATTCGTAACGGAATCGTACGATTACTTATCATGCCATTTTTATGCACAACTGCTAAGTAATTTGTTCTTAACAGATGACGTTAATTATTTCAGTCGATTCAGTCAAGTTTGCTAATTGCGGCGCGGTTACAATGAGCAACTGTTTATTGATTTAACGCGCCCTATATACAAGAAGCTTTATTTGATACTTATTGTTGTTAGTTCGGACAAATAGACTTTTCCATGTTTAATTTGGACAATCGCCGGCGCTACAGTGTTTCACCGACACGTGCCCTAAGGGGCGAAGTGCAAAACGTTTTTTCTAAAATGCTGGAGATTCCTTACATCGTCGGCCTTAAAGGCTTAGGTATTTCCGCTAAATTTAAAAATAACTGTCTATAATATTTATATTTCCGAACCCGGGTTGGTAATTCGTCCGTATTCTTGCAGATTGGTGCCGCTTCCCGAGGACAAAGTGTGCGTGCCCGGAAAGCACAACCAACTACGAGCGTCTCGACGACCGCATCGTCGAATTCCATGTTATTTTGCCCGAAGATAAGGATAGCACCAACGAAAAGGAGGTATGTATCAAATGTATTGATTATTTTATGATTTACCCTTAAAAGATCCGTGGTTCGTCTAAAAATCGATGAATTAATAAAGAAAACCTGTAATTTTTTTGTTTTCTTGTTAAAGAAATATAAAAATATTGCGCAAATCATTTGAGTTTAAATTGTTTTCTAAACATTTTCCTTTGAATTTCTCAACACTGTTGTTGACTACCATTTTATTACACCCATTATAAATATTATTTCGCAATTAGTATTTGTAAAGGTGTCATAACAATACAAACATGTGAGCACAAATACCTTGTGGTTATCTCTGCGAGAAACGAAATACAATGTGATAAGGTTTCTCTATAGTGGGGAAAGTAAATTTTTAAAATGCACTCGTAATAAGAAAATTTCCCCACATCTATGTGATGCTGTTTCCTGCAGTCGGGGATTGTCGTAAACGGTAAACGAAGAGTCATTCGATTGAATAAGAAGAGTTGGGAAGGGTAGACATTTACTTGATTTTTAGTATCACCAGAAAGAAACCCAAATGTTTTTCCTAAGTTGCCTAGTATCAATGACAGCCCAAAAAGGATTTAAGAACATGCAGTTCCTTTTTTAAACGAATTTGGAATATCGAATTGGATTTTCCTTTAACCTCTTAAAAAGTTTTACATCAACTTAATGGGTTTTTTAATACATACGAGGAAACCCTTGCCATTGGAAGGATTTATTTTTCCTCGAATTGGATTTTTCTTTAAGTATTTAAGATTTCTATGTCAATTTGTTGTTTTTTCATATTATTTATTTTGTAGTAGGCTGTGTAAAAATGTCTATAAACAAAAAAAAAATAAAACAAACGACCACATTCATGTAGATGGGTGGCTTATCAAATTATCTTTGCAAATAACAAAATTACATGGATATTAATAGATTTGCGGATTAATTGGCCACTCAGATCTTCCGACTTAATACAGTAATTTATTATATCAAAATTGACGACAGATATTTAATATTGTGTAAGTACGATGTTTGTATAGGTCCTTTACATTTTTTTTTGAAAATAGGCTTGTCAAACTTATCGACTTGTTTTCAGTAATGGTATTGTCACATTTGACATCTAATTTAAAATATGGTTAATATCTTACAAATTTAACTAGCTATTAATAATCAAATTGTTCTTTCTTAATCTGTGAAAATAACACAGTAATATAATATAAAATAAATCTGGTTTGTAGGATCCCAGATAATAGCTAAATTATCCACAAAAAGACAACAATTTTACACTTTGTGTGTGATAGTTTTTTTTTGGTAGAGCATTTTTCTGATAAATATCTATGTTTGAAAAGCAAACGTATTTCTATTATACGAAAAAAAAAATCGAATGCTGCAACCCTCCACAGACCATTCTCCATTCCGGCTTTGGCGTCAGGTCTAAATCAACCGGATATTTTATTTAAAACAGGGAATTTATACGTATTCTTTATGCACAATAGGATGTTACATCGATGTACCCCAGTCTGCCTGGAATATGTGACAGTACTCCCCTTTGGCTATTAATAAAAATATTTTAAAGAAATAAGGAACTGTAACGGGTAGAAAGAAGTAAAATATTGATAGTTTCGTTACTGTTGGCCCTTCACGTGCATAAGAAAGCATAAAAATGTATTTTGATATCGAAATGTTGATTTTAAAGTTATAATTAATATTTTTAATCGCAACTGCAAATTTAAATTCATCATCACGTCTTTGACTTTAGACTCGAAATTTAATTGATTTTTCGGGTCAAGCCTTCGTAAAAGTACATTACAACTTGGCGCACGATGTTACTAGGAAACTCGGAAAGACTTCGCTTTCAAACGGTATCGTCAACAGACTTTCGCGCCCATCTGGGGTGCACCGCCCTCTTTTCCTCAGTTCCAGGGCGGAAATACGAGAGACATACAGTTTAACGTCGAATTCGTATAACAGAAATTCCGGAGAAGATTTTTTTGCATTTTCACGCTTTCCAACCGAATTGGGAACTTGTGTGTGGTGGGTTGCAGCACAATATTTTAATCCCCTGGTCATACTGGGAAATCTAACCCAAGCCATAATTGACATTTAGTCCAGAAAGCGAGCGCTTTGCCAATTGACCTACCACTACACTGAAACATACTCCATATTATTACTATGCTTGGGCTATAGATTATGCATTTAAGTTTTCCAATTTTTTATTTTTATTTACTGAAGTCTGTGTAGGTAGAAATATGTTAGTTGGTACAAAATAAAAAAAATATGATTTCGTAGGTGCCTCTTTCTCTGTGTTTTTCTTTGTCAGTTGATGCAGTTCTGTGTACAAATTCATGATGTGTTAATGTTCAGTTTGAGGAGAAGCGTGTCGCAGGTAGGGGATCCAGTCTCCAGTAGTAGGACGCGAGGCTCTTACCGAACAAACATTCTAAATTTGATTGTACATCGCAATACTGTACAAACTAAACAATTCTTCCCACCGAAACTCTACCTCAAGCCGTTTACGATATCCCCAATGTTTCTAAAGTCTCAAAACTCTTTTAGACACGCTGTATAAAGAAAGCTCATTTAACCCCTTAATCTTTTTTACAGGAAGAATTGCACTTTTACAACGACGACGGGAGCTCTCAAAGCGTCGTTGTGGAAAGGAATTTATGTACCAGCGACTTGTGTCAGCTCTTAGCTCTTAAGAACAGAGTAGCGAAAAGTGTTAATTGGAGCCTCGTCGAGCACTGGGTCGATCTGGGTCTCGGTAAGTTATTATAATGTGAAACATTAGATCTATTTTATGGCTTGGGAGCTTTTTGGGTCTTTGGTGTAAGGTTGCAAATTGTATTTGTAAGCCGCGGACTTCCTGAAACCGCTTTTGTTTTGTTAACAAAGTGAATGGCCCTCCAACCTTATTTCACAGAAATAAGGGAGTAAAAGGGAAAATACGATTAATACGCGAGGTAATTTTTTTTCTTATATGTTGTTTGGCGGTATACTACATTAAAATGACTCGATTAAATGGGAAAAAGTATGTCAAGCACCACTCTTTTTTAATATTTTCTGTTATCTGCTTAAGAATTTGTAAGAAGTACGTAAAAAATCATTTAGGGGTACGACTGCCGTACGAATTTTTGTGATTACTTTTTTTAAACCTTGTATTAGTACCATCTTGGATTTTTTATACTTCTGCTGCGGTCCATATTTTTTTCAAATACAGAATTTTTCCACCTCGTATCAGAAGTTTGAAATTAAAAACTCATACGAACCATTAAAATTGTTCAAGCTTATGTTTAAATAATTTAAAATATATACATATAGGACGGTCCAACAGACAATTGCATTACAGCGATGGGAAATATCCAAATATGTTATTAAACAAGCAGAAAAGCACACAGCAACAGAATCTTTAAATATCCGTCTAAAACAATTAAATAATATACAATATACTAAATTAATTAATTAATAAAAATTAATAGTTGAGATGTGTAAAATATACAGTGTTCTATTCAAAAATCCATAGATTTAGTCATTTTTAAGCAGCATCATGTAGAATCTTTTTTTAAATATACAATTTGGTGTTGTGCATAGTTCTGATTAATAAAACATTACGAGTTTTTAGTAATTATACCAATCGTCAATTCTTGCACTGTTAGACCACTCTGTATATATATACAAATCGAATACATAAAAGCTAAAATTAGTGGTTAAAACGTATATACGGAAAGAATTTGACACGTTAGTTGATGTTAACCAATTAATTAAAAAAATGCGTGCATGTTTTTAATTTTTTACGCTCTGTATTCTGTACAGGGCCCCCTATTTTAACACAATTCCTCAATTTTTGAGATTGTTGTAATACGAAATTAATCATTAATTGAATGCCATTGAATGCCGTAACCGTTCTCACTGATTTTTTGAAAAATCGTCGCACGCTAGACGAATTTTCTTGTTGAAGATCATTAAAGTTGGTTGTGCAAATATATTTTTTTTGTACAACCATATTTTTCTTCGTAGTTTGATCAGGTGAAACACATTTTAAGGCTTTTTATGTATGTATACATTTTTGTTCTTCAACGGTAGATTGCATTTATCCAAACAATCGTTTATGTGAGCGTTTGAAAAACATATTAAAAAAATTGAATAGGGAAAGTAAAACTAGACAACTATAGTGTAATTTAAACAACCACGAATCAACTTATTGGAAATTAAACGCGAAACGTCGTAGGACAGCAGTAAGTGACATATATTACTCGCGTCTAAAAGATTTTATGTATCTCTTACGGTTCACCATGTATATTATGAAAACTAATTAAATTTAGTCTAATTTTATCAGCATAGGGGCAGGTGTTTCGTGTGGTAACGGTGCTGCATGGTTTGGTTTTAATGTAGTTTTATATGGTGATTGATATGACTTTTGCAAGAATATTATTAGATAATTGACCGAACACAGTTACTCTTAAATACCAGGAAATTAATGTTACAAATTCAGTTTTATCAAAATACAGTCGAACCTGGAATGGGTCAAAATTGACGGGAAACCAAAAATAATTTGAGTTATCAAAAATAGCTCAAACATTATATACACATTTAAACTGTTTTATATTACACGAACGAAAAATACGCGCTGTTCGATCTCTACAATGAATGCTATACTATACTATGTAAGTTCAATTGACATGCCGCCGTCGAAAATTAAATGGTTATTGAGCGAAAGACTGCCATAAATCATTATAGCGTTGGGGTAAAATCCCGGTAAAATTCCCGAAATTTAACTTGGAGTTACAGAAATATTTACTAGTAGCAAACCTAGTCTAGGGAATTATAAAAAGCTTTGATTTATCAAAAAATTCGACTATTTGCAATTCGAGTTATCGATATAACAAATGAACATTGGAATAGGCATCTTGTTGGGTATCAGTTTTACTTCGAGTAATAAAGAAATTGAATTATAGAGGTTCAACTATCATGGATTCTACCATTTTGAGCTTTTCAGCTACTATTTTAACTTCTGGAAAATTTTATGTGAGTATTTGCGAATTTCTTAGCGCCTCGGACGGGGAAACCGGCTCTCAAGTAACCCCGTTTTTCATTTTCTTTTAACTAATTCCATAGTTCTCCAAAATACTTCTTTAGGTGTTTGTAAAATCGTCGAAGCTGATTAAAAATAAATTTTGTTGAAAAAATGCTTGGTATACCCGAGATAATCCGATCGGGTCACTTGAGACCGGAAGGTTTGCTTTTCGTGTAGGCAATGAAAACAAACACTTTAAATTTATTTGTCAAGATATATGGGCAGGATACTTAAAAAAAGAATGGATATCATGTTAGAAGTAATTTTTACACTATTTGTAGGAATAATTTTTAAGGAATTAACGCATTATGGATGGATGTCGAATTTATTAACCTTTTTTTAGTCTGCAGGTTAGTTACTACAACTGGTTGCAAAAAACAGAAGTATTATAAATAAATTATCATCTGCAAGCTTCTATTACGATCATAGACATTTTGGTTTTTCGAAATTAATGCAAGAAACACCAAAATACGATTGGAGTTACTAGAGACCCATTTCCGCCTTCCGCGCAACTAAAATTATGTCTGCCGGGCGAGGGTTGTATGGTTTCGGAAATTTGCGGCAACGTTTTCACATATTATTTGAAAATAAATGCAATTCCATATTTCGTTTTGCAAGGAAACTTATTATGCCTTCGATGGCCGATTAGACTGTTTTATTGTCAATTTCGCGTATGAATTGACTTCACAACTCGAGACTTTCTCAACTTTAATTGAATCAGCTAAAGTAATTTAACGAAGCAACCGCGCTTTTGTGGCTAATTTGAATATTAACTCGCTTATTTATTGTGCACTTTTAAAACCGCGTAATTTGTTTTCGAATATAGTAGTCAACGTTAAATGTGCTTGTGCAAAACGTAAATACCCATTTAGCTTTTCTGCAATTCCGCGCAGACTGGAGAAGATTAAATTTCTGTTTACCCTTATTTTCGAGAGTATTTCATCTTGTAAACAACTTTGCTATCGGTGCTGGATGCCTCCTGACCAACGTGTTATTTATTTTGAGAGCCCGATTTCAACCGGAGATCAAGGTGATTTTTCAACAATGTGGCTTTGGTTTCGACCACGTTGGTATGCAAATATATCATTTTAAAATTGAGAACAGCTAGGTTGCATCTTAAATTGGATGATGTTATCGAAACAGAATAGAAGTATTCCGTGGGCGGGCAAATTCAAGATTGTTGCGCGGCAATTGTAAATAGAAGGCTGTTGTGAGACAAGAACAGCGGTTGCGTTCTTGCATTAATTATATAAGACAACAAAAACGGAGATTTAATCGCTACGCAATTTTGATACATTTGTGATATATAAAAATACGACTACAAACATTACTCTGCGCTGATAAACGTCAATGGACAAATAATGTGCTAATAATAACTGTAATCGCACATTTCATTTGCGTAATAGTTCTTTTTCAATTTATATTTGTTATTGTAATTAAATGCTGTTTTAGTTGTTTTTAAAGATACTAGACTAGAAAAATATTAACAAGATTTAATTAGGAAGGCTGGTCACTTACGTCTGATATTGAAATCAATATCTGGATCATCGAAATCAATATCTTGATCACAAAAATGTACTAACGTTTGATTTATATGAATGCGTTATACTGATCTGTTGAAATTTCCATTTTGAACAGCATAACTGCAATTCGGTTCCAAAGTTTACTCAATTTATCGTTTATACAGGGTGTCATTTGAAAACGTACAAGTATTGTATCTTTGGAAGTAAAAGGGGCGTTGAACATTTCTAGAAACCGTTCCTACAACATGGAGAGGGAAGCACCATGATTTATAGAGTAACGTTGCCCATTCAACCTCAAAGGATCACCCATATTGTGACACATTATTGAAAAGCTCCTACAAAATGCTAGTTAAAATTAGCAAATATTTTTTTGATCTGACTGTTTCGAAAAACTAGAATGGCTCCCCAAGATCTCCAGATATGAGCCCATTTGATTTTTTTAATGAGGTCAGTTAAAATTTGTTGTCTACTAAACTCAGCTGCAGTCTAGCAACTGCGAGCTATTTCGCGACAAACCTTCCAAAATGTTCGGAGAGAATTTGAGAGTAGACTACTATTGCCTAGGTAGAAAATAACGGAAACCATTTTGAATGTTTATTCTAATATTTTTAAACTTTTTTTTTTCTCCGAGTTTATTTGCAATCTGTCCAGAGGACAATAAACAAATGTTCTGACTAATAAATACATGCTGATCATACATACATACTCATACGTGATGATCATGTATACAAACATGTAGGGGGTTGCCCAGTGGCTTCCACCTCTTCATTAATCTTTACAAGGATATTTGGCTAATGTAATGTAACGGTAATGATAATAAACATACAATGCAATGTTGAATATTTAGTTAAATCTAGTCTTTAGGTCTGTAGGTTTGTAACGTTTTAGCCTACGAGTTTCTGTTCTTTCACTAATCAAGTTGGTCGCCAGCTGGTTTGGGTGAGCACTGAGCCTATCGACGTACTTTTCACTAAAGTTTTTGATTTCACCTTTCACAGACTCGATTTGCAGATCATGCCTTATAATATTGTTTGTTACGAACCATGGCGCACTCACTAGCATACGCAACACTTTGGCTTGAAACCGTTCTAGTATTTCGATGTTTGACGTCGCGGCTGTGCCCCACAACTGAATGCCGTAGGTCCACACCGGTTTTAGCACACACTTATATAGAAGCACTTTGTTTTCTATAGAGAGTTTTGAATTTGGTCCTATCAGCCAGTACATCTTGTTGAGTTGAATTCCTAATTGCTTTCTTTTCTGCCAAATATGAGTCTTCCAATTCAAGCGACGGTCCAGGTGCAGTCCTAGGTATCTTGCTGATTCGGCTTGTGGTATTTGCTTGTCATTTAGTTTTACCGGGGGGCAACTACCTCTTCTTAAGGTGAACGTAACTTGGACTGATTTTTGTTCATTCGCTTTAATGCGCCATCGCCTGAGCCAGTGTTGAACCTTGTGTAGATGTTGTTGCAGATGAGCAGATGCTATTTTCGGATTTGCGTGCGAAGCCATTATGGCGGTATCATCCGCGAACGTAGCTGTTGTAGTGAGGTTTGATGTAGGTAGGTCTGTCGTGAACAGTAAATACAAGACAGGCCCCAGAACACTACCTTAGGGAACACCGGAGTTGATAGGATATAGTTCTGTGTAGGCTTCTTGATATTTGACCCGATAGTGTCTCTCGCTAAGATACGACTTGAGTACTTCATAAATGTTATGAGGAAGCTGCTGCTTGATTTTGTACAATAGTCCTGTGTGCCAGACTTTATCGAAAGCCTGGCTGACATCTAGAAATACTAGAATGGCTCCCCAAGATCTCCAGATATGAGCCCATTTGATTTTTTTAATGAGGTCACTTAAAATTTGTTGTCTACTAAACTCAGCTGCAGTCTAGCAACTGCGAGCTATTTCGCGACAAACCTTCCAAAATGTTCGGAGAGAATTTGAGAGTAGACTACTATTGCCTAGGTAGAAAATAACGGAAACCATTTTGAATGTTTATTCTAATATTTTTAAACTTGAAATAAAATAATTGGTTCTGAACCTTCTTAGTTTATTTCTGATTTTTTCCGAAACTAATCAAATAAAAATTTTTTTGCTAGTATTAAATAGCATTTTCAGTGAAGTATCACAAGGTGGGTGCTACCATTTGATATTTTTTTTGGGGTAGTTAGAACTCATATGGTTGAATGAGGAAGGTGTAGCGGCGGTCTTTTTGCTCTATGTATCGCGCCGACGACTCGACATCGACTAAAAGCAGCAGGAACGTTCGAGAATTAAACGACCCAGATATATAAAAGGTGCGTATGGCGGTTCCCAGTCAGTTCTTAGTTCTGCTTACGAGTAAATAAAGTAACTATTTTTCTAAATTATTTAATCAACAAGCTGGGAAAAGGGGGCTTTCGTAGGTTTCTTAAATATCATTAATCTGGAAGCTAAAGGTTATTTTTCACTTCATCATTTAATAACCGTAACATCCGATTACAGACAGAAAAGAAGCAAAATAATAACAAAAACATGATTAACCACCGCAGTAAACACGCAGTAAACACCGCATATATCTAAATATTGGCGTACTATTTATAAGCGCCGTACTGTTTATTTTTGCAGGTGTTAGTAATTAGTGCGATGATAAAGATACTGTTTACACAAAAACGCAAACAACAACAATAACAACCAGTGCAGATAAAATTGAAGGTTAGCTTTTGTCCTTTGTTATTGGTCCTCTATCTAAGCGATAGGTTTTTTGTATTGTTTTTATCGAAAGATTGCCAAGCATTTGTATGTCAAGATGTGCGGATCAAAGTTTTACATAATTATACAAATATACTGCGGCTGATACCATCTATATTATATCAATAGATAGGCGATATATATTTGTTGGCTTATGTTTTTATTATGTTTAAATTTAACTTCCTACGCCTACACCTACTTCACTTAATTTAATTAAATAAATGGATAAGATCAAAATTGAATATGGTATGATATTGGAACAGTACACACTTGTACAGGTGCTTCAATGAAAATGGCGCTTATACTCACCAGACATAAACATACATACAAGTTATAAGTTTGAAGGTAGAAAATATTATAATATGAATCCAATTGTTGACCTTAAAATAACCGCAGTTTTAAGACTGATAGTAGATTTTGTTATCTTGTAAAGCCTTTTGAGCGGTTTTCTAAAATTTAAATAGAAAAGTAACTATAGTAAAAACAACTTGAAGTAAATTTAAGATAACACATTTATCAAATTCTAAAGTTTCAGGTTTCCACGATGTGTGTTTAACAAAGTTATTTCTTCGGGTTTAGATCGCGTCATCGTAGGATTTATTGATGCTGACGTTTTGCTAACCATTGCAGGTAGCAGCACCAAAGCGTTCATTATGATTATCATTACGATTATAAGGGAAATACTAACAAAGCATAGATTCCTGCCTTCTGCGAGAATACATGCCTCTGTTTTTCGCATTAATGATTATCGTACTCTTTCATATACGCCTGTAATGTTTCGGATCCCCTTAACTGCCGCAGTGTTCAGTTACTACCATTTGTTCATTAACAGTATTTTTCACGCAAATAAAAATTGAGCGGGTTTCAATCAGGTAACCTGGAATGCAATGCAACTGATTTGCGGCATCCGAACCAACGCCGAGGAAATCTGTAGTTAAACTTTAAATAAGGACTTAACTTAGCTACTCATGTAACTCCTTACGCATTTTTGAGCATACCTTGTAGAAACTTTTTTCACTTGCTGGGTCCTCCCAATACACTGTTGAAATTTGGCCGCATGTTTTAAGAACACCCTAATTGTTTAGTTTCCTCAAAATACTCACTGCCTAAATCTTTATTACTTTTATGCCAGTCTAATAATACTAGGACAAACCAACTCGCTTTAATTTCAAAACAAACTGTATCCTAAGAATTTGGATTTTTATACGATTTGATATTGGTATCTACTTATTCTTAAAATTGAAAAGAAAGGAAGTACAAATATATTTATAATTCCGGTCCTTTTCTGCAAACATGATGTACAGTTTGCGTCAGTAATTCCGTAATTACCAGAAGCCGAACCACAAAAATGCGTGAAAATCAGAAGGTACTCACTCCTAACGTTTAATTACAAACCAGTTATGCACCTTTACTGGTTTGAATGAAAGTGACTTTCAGAGTTACATTTTTTATCTGCTCGGATCTAAATGACAGGCAAAGTGAACTGAATTTCGACACATTTTACAGTTAGTTTGCCAGAAGTAGCAGTCCAAGCAACCGACTTGTGTTTGTTAAAGCAGTCTACGTGAGGTTCGTCACGATACCTTCTATTTATTCAAAACCTGATGTTATTTTTTCCAGATTAAGATGTTGTTTACCGAACAGCTGAAAACTTGACAGCGTCCTCGAAGTTTATCAAAATAAGAATGCCTTCGTGAAATTTTGTGCGAGTCGGCTTGGGTGATTATAATTACTGCAACAATTTCCCAGCACAAACGCGACCTTGACTTTGACTGATATTCGTAGAATTAACGATTAACCTTGATATTAGTTCTTGTTATCATAACCCAGATAGCGGGTTTCAAATTAAAGTGCTAATATTTAATTTTCCCTTTCCTATCATCGTTTATCTGAACTACAAGGTGTTATATAAGGATTTTTTTGACAATTTAGCGTTATTAAGTCAATATAAATTTTACCTTTCGGAGATAAGGTGGATAGGTATCCAAATTTGTTCTTCGATCGTTACGTAACATTGAAACAGAATCTAGAATCAGGGCTTGCTGTAGGTTACAAGGAATGATAGAAACAATATTTGATTAGTTTATTTACAAAAATAGTAAAAACGAGACAATAAAATAATTGTCTTTGCAACTTCAAACTAAACAATATTACAGTAATACAGTGCAGTGGCGGCTCGCTAAGTGAAGTAGGTGACGTGCCTCTTCACCTAAAATTTTGATTCAATTGCGAATATTTATTTAAATTTCATAACAAATTATTTATCGGCATTACACCTATTAGGAGTCGTTTATTTCTGGCACACATACTCGTAGATACAATAAGCTTAGTGAAAACAAACACATTACATTTTTTCTGATCCCCTTATATTTATAATTTAAATTTTAAATGCAGTCCGTCGAGCGTGAACCCAGTGACCATAAAAAATCTGACCTACAACACTCGTGCAATTGTAGTGAAGAGTCAGTCTCAAACGTATTTTATCTCTGCACTTATACCTCCGTTGCCATAGTAACGTCTACGTCAATATCTACAATTGGTTCATAGTGAATCGCGCAAGTGAAGAGTTCAGTCGCAATTAGCCGCCGAACTACATGTTCGGGTTAGACCGTCGGTTTTTAAACGATTTGAACAATTTTGAATTCACATTTTTAGCTGTAGTATTTAATGATATTTTCTCTCTCACGGATATATTCTTTGATGTCCTCCAGAAGAAATCATTGGATATTAATTTTTGTGGTACAAAAATAAATAAAACCATTGAAGTATTAAAAAGGAAAGGAAATGACGATTTCTTTGATACACTCTTCGAAAAGACTAAGGAAATAGAAATAACACAAATCGTTATTTCTGAGCGCCCTAAGCGGGAATACGCTAGTCTTACAAATAATGACATTATAGAATTTTGTTTTATGAAGTACTGGATCACATTGTAATGGAAATGGAAGTAAGGTTTCAAGACTGCGATAAGTTACAATTCATGTCTTTGGCTGATACTACGAAATTCGAACAATCTGATTTGTGTTTTCCGTCTAAAGCTTTGAAAGTTTAGGCAATTTTATGGCAAAATATTTATAAAAAGGCAGCGTCTTAAAAACTAATTAAATCTTCTTTATGTCGATGAAAGTTACCGCAATCGACAGACCCAAGAATTACTAGAAAATCTCAATGAGAACAAAGAAATGTTTACGGAAACCTACAAATTGTTTTGTCTCATAACTATTCCGTCGACAAGTGCATCAGTGGAAAGAAGTTTTTCTTGCCTTAAACGAATAAAAACATACTTAAGAAATGCAGTATCTCAAGATAAACATTCTTCTTTGGCAAATATTTCAATTCAAAAAGAACTCTTATTAGAATTAATAACAAATCAACTATTTTACGAAGACATAATAAATAATTTTGCCGCATTAAAGGACAGCAGGATAGACTTGGCCTGCAAAAACTAAGGAAGTTGACATTGAATTATATTTTTTCTATTTGTTATTATTAGGGTTATTATAATAACACGTCACCTATTTTTTTACCCGAGAGCCGCCACTGATACAGTGCACGCCGCTTAGTGTGATTACACTGGGACTCGGTGTTTTTGATAATAATAATAACCGGAGAAACCATTCTTCCGTTATAATAAAATGTTTTCTTGGTTTTTCGTTTCTTCACAAGTTCTTCTACTTTCGGGCCATCTACACTAGCACATTAACGAACCAGAGTTTCAATGTAGATTCCATTTGGTGGTACATTCCACTGATTTATATTCGGCAATTTATCATTTGGTCTTTTAAGCTAAAACCACGTCTCTTTTTTGTGTCAGCCGTTACAAAGGGTTAGAATAGAACAGAGTTAGCTGCTGCCAACCAGCCTTCAGGCTGTTATGAGGCAGATTGAGGTTGGACTTATTTGTATGGGGTTACTGGAAATCTGTTGTCTGCAAAATTCAGCCTCATTCCACTGCACAACCGCGACGAGGAATAGTTCAGGAGTACCGAACTATTTTGCGATAAACCTTCCAAAATGTTCGGGGAAAATTTGAGAGTAGACTTTATTATTGCGTAGAGCAGTGGTATTCAAACTTTTTTTTCCATGAGGGGCTCTTTTCCACTCAACTTTGTACCCCGAAAGTTGTTGGTGAAGTTGGCCAAGTCAAATGGCACTCATGACTATATGACCACAATATTATTGGCGCCCTAATGAGCAGAGCTGCAAGATTTCATTCCTGAGTAGAATAGACCAGACGATAAAGACATTATAAAATTTAAAAATATTGCGAAAATTTCTTTGTCCAGTAGTTGTAAAACAACTGCAAATTACTAAAGGCTGTACCATGGGTAACTATTATTTTGCTACCCAGTAAGGAACGCTAGAAATAGAAAACAATACAAAATCGCTCTGAAATTATTTGACCAGCAATAAATTCTTATTTTTTTATTATGTATAATTTGGTTCTTTAATTTTCGTCTAATATCATGAAAATATAAAGTAAATTTTATTGCTAATCGGTGATTACAGGGTGATTTATAACGTACGGAGGAGACTGGAAGTATAGCTAGAGCTGATCAAAATAAAGTTTTTTTTTCTTTACAAACTTTTGCTCAAAACCCAGTAATAAGAAGGTTCTTATAAATTAACGCCCACATACCGCAGATATTAGCAGGAAGAATTAAAGATAATATCATTGTTTTCTCGTTTCCATGTAAACATAGTTCTTACAAAACTTTATTGTTATTACTTTAAATTGAATTATGCAAAAAACAACTTAGTTTTTTAGCTGCTCTATAAACAATAATCATATACCGGGCGCCTACTCAAAGTCGAACGTAGGCAATTAACATTGTGCATTCGATTTATAGGTATTTTGCCATTATTTATATACTACATCGATAAACATTAAAGTAATTAAATAGTTTTTATTATAAACTCTATTAAAAAAACAATAATAAAGAAAGAGAAATTATAATAAATATTCATATAACCCCCCGTTTTGATATAAGCAATACCACAATCTGGTATAAAAAGCATTTCTTACATTGACCAACTACCTCTCAGTAATTAACGCGCACTCA
>JABXWE010103247.1:0-10615 GCA_014611495.1 Limonius californicus | reverse complement strand
TCTATCAAGGCTATACGAATTAAATTACATCAGCATCACTATTTGCTTCAATAAACTCCAATAATTTGATTTTTACAGAGGTACTAATCATTACGTGATGACCTGAGGGAACATAAGAATAATAATCTGGCAATATTTGCCTCTTGATGATAATTTCTTAAAGTTATTATGAAACCATATCTTGCTCTTGAATTCCACACAAAACAGAAGCCCCTAAACTTGGGGTTAACAGCTAAATTGTTTTAAAGAAGTTTTCATGAATGCCTTGATAAGTGAGTCATAAGACAATGACGACTAGACGATGATTTGATCTTAACACAAGTTTTTCAAGATCCTTTAAAAACTTTTTTTTTAAATATCGTTGAGTTTAATTGGCATTTATTGTAAATCTGAGATAAATTGCTGATGTATCGACTGGCCGTTATAACAAATGGATAAAACCTAAATAAACCAAATTGTTAGTTGTTACATGGATAGTGTATGATAAGATATGAATGTAATTTAAAAATCATTATTCTGGATAAAGCGAGAAAAATACCTTATTTACGCATTTTTGGAAAGACTGCGCCGTTAATTCATAAATAAATAGTATAATTTAACTTTTAGCCAAAGTATCTCAAGGATATATATATATATATATTGCTATGTATTTAAAAATTAAATAAATAAATAAATTATTACAAAATTAATTTTGAGTTGGGCGCCAAATTTGAGTGTTCTGTCTCAAATTAAATAACATAAATTACTATCATAGCATCTAAATAAACTCATTATCTCAGGGAATTTCATCGTGGCTCCACCGGTTAGATAAATAATTATAATATGAAAATTGTTCATAATCTTTTAAATGTAAACTTAAATTTAAACTTATCTTTTTCTTATTGCGTCACTCTGGCCATGATCTAGACACCACTCGTTGTAATTTCTGCAACACCTGCATATTTATATCGCTTGCACGTCTCGTTGTATCGGCCGGAACTAGTTGAAATTAACGATGACAGCTTCCAGTACGCAAAATTCCAAGTTTGCGAAACAATACCACTGGATTACTATAATTGTTCAGTTAAGTGTTCCAATTTGATAAGGTAAGTTCTTTTATTCTTATTACACTGCAGGATTATTATATTTTGTAAGTGAATAAAAATTTTAATTTTTTATTTATTTTTCTCTTTCGGTAAATTCCACAAAGAAGCACACTTCAATTAAATTATGATTTGGTAAATTCTTTTGTTATTAAGCACTATCGTTCAATTAAAACACAAATTCTGATAACACTTTATATTCACAAACTATTCAAACTTTTGTCAACAAAGTTACATAACCTAACATAACTTTTTATACAAAATTAAATTGTGCACTCATTGAAATTGCGTGCATTCAGTTCGATGACCAAAATGGAACTTATTTCAAGTTTTCTTGCCAGAAACCTCTACAGAAACTAACAAAATCACATCGTTTCTTAGCGACGTCTAAAAAAACAAGGACCGAATTTGAAACAAAAGCAAGTAAATGTTCTAGAACATTTTATAATTAAAATTAAAACAATTAATATTAAGCTTATAAATAAACCTAATGAAAAACTAATTTCATAATTAAAATCCCTGAATTTTTTAACAAATTTTGATACCCCACTTGCCATATTTGTAATGACAAAACTTTACACATTAAAGAAAATTGTTACTATTTGCAACATTAACATCAAAATACAACAAAATTAACTAAAACACAATCCTTAGATTATACTACATGTTTTGTATCACATTATCATCCCATTAAACAAATATATTCAAAATAAATGACCAAATTCTAAATCTTAACCTATAAACTTTAGAATTACTATTCAAACACAAATATCATTAAATAAACAACATAAATCAACAAAGAAACCTAATAAAAACCTTCCTATAGATAGTATGAAACTTATTTGGCTAATATAAAACATATTGTAACAAAATTATATATAATTCAACGATAAACTTAAATTAACTGCTATCTTTGAGTTTTAGGGCTCTGGTACAGTCCAAAAAGACCCCCATCATCAACCACAACAAGTATTTGGTCACACATAAGGATTTCAAAAAGCCAAACACAGCAAAATCTCACATGGAGTCCACATTTCCTAAAATGATGTAACGTACGAAGTATCGGAAACACATCTTACATAAAACAGGTTTATAAAAACATTTTTAACCATACTATTTCATTAATTGATATAAATTACGACATTGTTAATCTATTTAGACTATGTTTCAGGTTAAATTATGGAATTTAATACCAATAAATATCCTTTTAAAAATATAACAGTCCTTCCGAAGGTATTTTAGTGTAAATTAAGGCATGATAAGTACATATAACAATAAGTTAGTGATAATTACATTAATTTAATATAAATATCATGGCAATATATATATATATATACAGGGTGTTAATGAATTGCAGGGAAAAACTTCTAGGGCTTAAAGTATGCATGAAAGCAAACATGTTTTGTTAATAAATGTATGGTCAAAAATGTTTCTTTTCAGGGATAGAGCTCCTCAAAGATTCTTTAAGAAGCGTCTAAATGTAGGCAACTCAATTTACTACCTACTATTTGTTTCTATAACGACGGAAATTAATACAGGATAAATAAAGCCCTCTTTCCCACTTTTCAAATTCAAATTATATTTAACATAATTAAATTAATTAACAAAATGTTTAAAAAAGGATATAAAAAACCAAAATTACAAAGCAAAAATCAACTATTTCAAAAATTTACAATAACTAATTCAAATATTAAAAAAATATAGTAAATGTTCAAAATGTCGCGTCCGTTCACATTGAGATTTTTATGGCAAGTCCCCGTTGTTTTTCTTCTTTATTCAACAAGTAATCATCGCAACGTCATAATACTAATAAAAATACGTATATTTTACAGAAAACATGTGACTTCCTCAACCAACGGATAATGAAATTAACACAAATTAACCAAATACTAAATATTTAAATATCTTCTTGAAAATATCATTTACATCAAAACTGAAATTATAGCCATATTCCTTATTGAAAAACAAATGTTTTGACACCTCACGCGGCCGATCAATTATATTTTTTACAAAATTTCTATTCATTTTAAACATAAATCACTTTAAATTAAAAATATTACAATTAATGATTATTAGAATCATATTAGAATGTTCTTAACACCTATATCCAAATATTACTCACAACGAACATACAATTGAAAGGTCTATTTTCGTCCAAAATTACATGTTAGTTGACAGTTGTCGAACATACTACATAAATCTTATATCTTATTGTGTTCCAGGTCAAACACTGCGTTACAAAAATTTTTTATGACGATAACTTAACTTATTACTAATTTGAGTAAGGTTATATTATGCTGCACTTTATCAAAATGCATTGTTTAACCACATTCGGATTGAATACAGTTTGAATTTGTAGTTTCCGATGTTAGATGGACATGGTAACGCTGTGTAACCTTGAATTCTAGGTTCTCGGGTTGTCTTATTTGTTTACGGTCATTTTGATAAAAGTGTGGAAGAATATATCAGTTTTATTTGTGCCTTCTTGAGCTGTAGTTACTAAAATATAAGTAAAATTGTAATCAGTTTGACAGTTACATATTAATTTGTAATCTTGTGAGATTTATGTTTGTAGTGATGTGCTAGAGTATGTTAAAAAAGTATTAATTGGTTTTGTTAATCATTTAATTTAAAGAATTTATTTATAAATTGTGGTAAAAATAAGTGTGAATTTCTAAATACATTTTCAAACGTATATCAAATGAGGTATCAAAATGTTCATATTTTAATGTGCAACACAGTGGTGTTTTTGATGTTAGATAATGTATAAGAAAGTTATTGCAATTTACAAGAATTTGATAAATTTTGGTCATTTAATGCTTGGCCCTGATTGGTTGATTTTGTTTAGGTCGTATTATTTATGTTGTTGTTTGTATGCTGGTTCCTTGCAACGGGGAAAAAATAGGAGTTTTGTTTATTAAAAGTAGAAGGAGTTACAATTTTTTCATCACTGAGACCGCATTTTGTAGGGCAGCTCATCAAATTTATTTAATTGTGTGTCCATTTATGTATAATGGCAATAAATCAAAGTGCTTAGTGTATGAGTACATACTCGAAGTTGTTTTATTGTAATTACGGCCGAGATTTGGGAATCTCAAGAAAAATAGAAATTTCATCGCAGAATTGGTAGTTAGCGTCCCCTGATCATCTTTTGTTGCCGGTCGACGTATTGTTTTTTGTATGTTGGTCAACCATTTTGGTATGTAAAGGAAATATAAAGTTTAATGCTCTTCGATTACAACTCTATATCTACAAGATTAACAATATTTGAATATGAATAATTGTCATTATTTAAATATAAAACAAATAAAAGTACCAACATAAAAGTTTTCCATAAATCGAATTTGGAGGTTATAATTTTTGTTACTACCTAAGTGAAAACTACAAGTGATTTTTTGGGTTATTCGAATTAAAGAAATTAATGTAAACTTAATCTACTTACTTGTTCGCCCAAATTTTAATTTAAATAAAGGACGTTTTTTACACCAATTTCTTTACACATCTTTAATCGACATAAGCTTCCTGTCAACTTTTGTATACCGGCGGCGATATGAAAGTTGTTACATTCCAGAGAAATTTATTAAGGTCAAATTCAGATTTCATCAATGATTTAGTGAAAAAGGTGGGGTTTATTGTATAAGTCAATTTTATAAAGTTAAAGAGTACTAATTTATTTGTTTAAAGTTGCTTTGTTTTTGTTGAATAAGAAAGCACTTATAATTCTGATTTGAATTAACAAAAATAATTTTTTAATGTAGAATTTCTTTTATTTCCCTGTGCCTATTTTTGTGTTTACCTTGTTTCCTAGCGTTCGACTGTACACCGTTTGCTCCAGTTATAACAATGACCGTGAAATTTTAATTTTGCGCCTGATCCTTGAGTTTCATAAAAAAATATTCATCCAGAAAAAAATGACAGAAGATTGATAATAACAAGTTTATGGAAAAAACTAAGAATTAAAGCAAAGAAGGTATACTTTTGAAATGTTCACCATTGAAGAATGAAGAAAAATAAGAAGATTTTAAAACGACAACACACACACAATACACAACACAACAAAACTTATTTTATACTACAAAAACTGTTCAAAGTGTGTTCCTTGAACTTGTTTGCAATAGAAAAACTTATTTAATATCACTTCCCGTACTTTCTGGAAAGTTTCAACTCCGATATTTGCACAAGCCTCGGTTAAATCCAAAAGGGAATCGGGTTCTGTTTGAAAAACTTTCGATTGAAGATACCCCCACAAAAAAAGTCCAACGGAGTCAGGTCAGGGGATCGCGGAGGCCATTCTGTTGGACCACGACGACCAATCCATCGTCGAGGATACGTTGCATCGAGATAATTGCGAACTTGTCTGCTAAAATGCGGAGGAGCGCCATCTTGCTGGAATATGATATCTATGTCAAATTCGTTTGGATTATTTTCAGCAATCTCAACTATTAATGGATGGATGAGGTTTTCATGTTCCAGCATAATTCCGCAGTAAGGTTTCCGTCGATGAATAAGGGACCTACGATATGGTCGCCAAGTATTCCTATCCACACATACAATTTTTGCTGAAATTGGGCGTGACTTTCCCGGATTTTGATCGCACCAATATCTTACATATTGTCTGTTAACAAACCCGTTAAAAAAAAGTGCATTCATCACTAAAACAGATATTGCGAAGATGGGATGGGTTTCTTGCGATGCGCTGGGTCACGATCTCACAAAATTCATTGCGTCTATCCGGATCATCTTCAATCAACTGGTTTAAAACCTTCATTTTGTATGGATGGAATTTGTCGTTATAAAAACTTTTTGACAGTGGTTGCCAATACATCACATATCGAAGCTACATGTGAAATTGATTGCTGAGAATGTATTACCATTTCACCGACTATCTGAATTTGTTTGTCTTCTGAAATTGCGGGTCGTCCAGGGTTTTTCCTGTTTTGCACACTTCCAGTATTAATAAATTTTTGCTTTCTCTTAAATACGTCCCCGAATTAGGGCGGTCGTGAAAACGTTCATTAAATATTCTTTCCGCTTCGTGAATGTTTCGATTGGCTTCAGTAAAAATAAAAACTGCTTCAGTTTTTTCCTGCACGGTTCGAACATTCGCCATAATTATTGTTAATATCACCGATTTTAACACTCAACATTCAAACGTAAGCAAACACTGTAACGAAGTGTCCAGTGCGCGATATAAATAAATTTTAAATTAAATTTTGTGACCGCGTAGTGCAACATAAAGGCGCTGGTGGCGCTGGCATTCAGGATTTGTACCCGTCTCCCACCTTGTTTCTACCGTCAGTAGGTCTCCCCGCCAACATAAAAATTGTTAACAACATTTTAGAATGGGAATGGAAGGTATAAAGGCGAACCCCAGCTCCCAAAACGAGGAATTTGAGTCCAAGCCAGTCAAGGAAGAACTTCAACCGAGATCCAGTCAAGGAAGAACTTCAACCGAGATCCAGTCAGACGCCGTTTAAATTACCTGTTACCAAAAATCCAATTCCGTTAGAATACCTGTTCCAGTTAAAGTAACGATTTTTAATCCCAGTCAACTACAGTTTGTTTGCAAAGTCAAGCCCGCCCATGTAACATTCGTTCGCTCGGTTGCTTAGGGGTCATATTGCCCTTTTTCTAATTCGAGCTACGAATTGTTGTCAGCGAAGTGTGGAAATATATATCTAGCATAAATCACTTGGGTTGTTTCCCTGTGAACTTACGCTGTATATAGGACCAGTCGAAAAGTTTGGTTTGAAATAAGAACAGGGGTCATATCCCTAATTTTTATTGATTACTTAACTTCAGAGAAGATTATTAAAGGTATAATTCGTTTCCTCAGTAGCTTAGGGGTTGTTTTCCCCTTTTCAACGGAGCTAGCGAATTTATACGTAGGGTTTTGTAGCCTTAAGCTTTAAACAGAAAAAGAATCCCTGTTAATATTCAATTCAAATCTGTCACCAATTATACGTTAAATCCCATATTTTTCCTAATTTATTACAGTGGTACGAAGATTAACTAAGGGAGTGTATGAGCTAAAATACGCTTACCTAATTACACTCATTTGTTGGCCCCAGTCGAGTGACCTGCAGGTGGACGTAACCGAGAACTTCCAGGTTATAATTCCGTAAGTTGATTTCATTCACTCCGAAACACCGAGATTCGGGCCGTAGGCGGCCGATAGCAGAGGGAGTGCAGCTCGCTTGAACCAGCAACAATTGCCCGCACATGTATTTTCGATTACACGAAATCTGCTAATTAGTTTATTACAGGAACACCGGGTGTGCAAAACTAACCTAATTGATTTCCACGTGCCGCCTTAAAACTTGTTTTCCCTAGATCTTTGTTGTATGCAATTTGGGTTGCATACCAAGCTGGGCCCATAAACTCCGTTATTTGATTATTAATGTAATTGTACTAATATCATTCCTGTATTAAGTGCTTTCGACCGTTAATATTTATATTAATTTCCTCCTGTTGTATAGGTAAATAAGGTATTAAGTTTGGTAAGAAAATTATGTTAAACTTGAAGATTCATTTTATTTAATTGTAAATAAACAATATTAATTACTTTCAGTAATAAATAAGTACATTCTATATGGTGTGTGTATATGTGCATGTAATTTTAACTAATGCAAATATAAATAATAAATTGTTTAATCCACTACCTTTGTATAGTTTCTTTAGTCTTAAACACGAACACTGGACATGCGTCGCAGAATTTAGATACTTAGGGTGTGTTACTTGCTTTAGCGATTGGGTCTTATTGGGTCCTTACCGTAGAATGCCATTATTTTCGTTTTCCTTGTCAATATGTTACCATCATTTTTTTTATTTTCGAGTGCTTTATCTCTTACTAGACCATCATTTGCCTTATTATTTTGTGTAATGTCTAAGTTGTGCATTTGCCGCTGTAGATTGCATTCTATTAATCCGATGAGTATCTGATCATCACCATATAGTAATGTGTGACGTAGTTGATGTTAAGAAAAATATAACTGCCGAATTGAACGCAGTTTCTTCGAATGCATTTGCCGATTGTTTTCAAAAACTATTAGAATGCTGTAATAAGTGTAATAAAGTAAATGGAGATTACTTCGTAAAAATACTAAATATTTTTTGTGTTACTTGAGTTGCGTTTCTTTTTATTGTGCCAGCCCAGGACTTAAATTGCCAAACCTTGTATGTCAAAGTTGCGATTTTCAAATCGCTTAAATCAATTGGCATACATTTTTTGCGCCATTCAACTGTAAGATGTTTATAATAGGATTCTTATTTAATTATTGAATTATTTAAATGCCTTTGACTAAAATTATTTATTTGTTATTTTAGTCTAGTAGACAGAAAAGTGCGAAATCCGCCCGAATCCCGCGAATAGAGTTCTTTAATTATTTTGAAAATTGATTTAAATAAATTAACGGCCTATAAACTACAGTCGGTAATAATTACCAGAAACTAAATTGTGGATGCGAAATCCCGCATTTAAAAGTATTTGAGAAGACAGTATCGACGCAAGTCTGTTAATCCTAATGTGTAATTTCAGCTCGATGTACTTTTGTTACATTTTCTATTTTATTGTAACACCGTACTAATTTGAACCAACAGACCAAATTCGCAAATTTTTTGATATATTTTAGGAGTAGGTACTCTTCCGGTAAACAATTTTTTTTAAATGGGGCATTGCAGTAAAGGACGTTTCATGCAATGATCAGCACTAAAAGATTTAAATTTTGAATATTATTATTTAAAAACCAATTTCTAAAAACTGTTTAGTTTCCTTGGAATAGGCAAAAAATATTTTTACATAGTGCCTATACATAGGAGACACGGCTTCTTACAAATAATTTTTCTAATACTTCCGTTAAGCGAGCCGTCAAGCTAATTCGTCTTAGCAGACTCACCCTGTATACAGCCTGTCCATCGGTGCATGGGCGAAAGATAGCTCCTCACTTAGGCAACATATTAAGATTCTGTTTTCGGTAGACAATAAGTACATCCTTAGTGCATATTTTGAAATTAGTTTTGTTTATACATACAGAGTGTTGTACAAATCATATGTTTTTTAAATGAAAGATTCAGTATCTTACGGCATTTTTGGACAGCCACTTCAATGGATCTTCAGTGGACTTCAACTGATCAAATTGATATAAAATTATAGTATAAGGATATTTTTAACCTTTCTCCCGCTAGAGGGAGTTAGTTTCCAAAAAGTTAACAATTTCAGATACTTGTAGTGGCTAACCTATTTACGATATTTATATCGGGTTTTCACAGTAAAAAGGTATTTTAGTATAAATTCTACATAAGTGTATCAAAATTGCAGTTTGTATAGGGACAAGAAGATGAGAAAAAGTTACAGAGCTTAAAAATTTTTATTTTTATTGAACTGATTTTAATATCTAAACATTAATATAGCATTTCTTCTATTTATGGCACACATCGTAATTTCTGTAAATGTAGCACAACAGTCATAAAATTTGTGGGGAATAGCGTGCCGTTTCACAGATATAATAATATACAGAGTGTTCCATTTGGAAAAATTGAGAAAATGCTCTTTGTAGTAATTGAAATTTTCACAGGTGTAAAAATCACCATGTGTAATAAAAATTAATATTTGTATATTACTTGGTTACATAACTTACATAAAATACCCATCGAATTAATTTGTTAAATCAAAATTTTCAAATTTATTTTATAGAAAAAATTGGCAACGCCTCTTCAAAAATCAGAAAACGGGAGATCGTGGAAAAATATTACGCTGAATTAAAAAATATACAGGGTATACTATTCGAAAAATAATACCCTGAAGATACTCCGCTGCAGCGCGTCATTCTGTATATGTATAGTTCTTACGATGGGCATTTTTCAGTTTAGGATTAGCGCTTTATTTGCACAGCACAAACTGAACGCATTTCTGTCTTTGTTAGTTGCTTGCAGATTCATATTTCCGACAAAGACGTATGTCGTGGTGACATCTGCGAACGAAACAAGACCAACACTGTACGTGTGACGTATTCTGTTGGCTGACACGTTTAGTAGAAAGAAACAGAGATACTTGAAGAATGTCGCGCAGATGCAGCCAAACGTCACTACTTAAATCTGTTTCCAGCAGTATTCTAAATGTTTTGGAGGTTTATACGGCAATATTTTAGTTTATACACTTGGGGAACCTTTGATTTTGCTGGGAAATATTTCGGCAGCAATGTCGGATCCTTTGTCAACCGCGTCCCAGACCCGGTCAAAATTATGACAACCAGATATGTAAAATCTGTTGAGCGTCGACAGAAGCGCAGTTTGGCTTAATTGCACACCAAGGGTACTTTCTACCTAACTTAAGTGCTATTCTAAGAATATAAAATTAAATTGTGTTTTACAAGTCCCAAATTTTCACTAATATTCGTAGCACTATTGTTATGAACAACCAGTTCAACATTGGATGTTAGTTGGTGTTTAGCTATTCTAAAAAAAAAACCCTGTTAGAAAGGTCCGGAAATGTTTTGAATGCGCAGTGTGAACAGTTTGTGTTAAATCTATTCGAT
>JABXWE010103246.1:0-31296 GCA_014611495.1 Limonius californicus | reverse complement strand
GCTGGGCGTCACAAATTTAGCGCCCAACTTTCGTGGGGCCTGAGATATTTTTTTTTCTCTTTTCTTAGATCGAAAAATTTTTTTTTGGGGAATTTTTTTTCTCCTCACCTGAATTTTGTGGGGATTATTTAGACTTTATATAGGGTGTTCGAGTTCTCTTAGGAGTGGCTCGATTTATTTCGTTTCTTTTCATTTTGATTGATTATTTTTTTTTGTTGTTTAAAAGTTGTGGGATTATTTTTGTCACGATGGACATTGATAGGTTAAACAACGTCGAGCTGTCATACGAATTAGCTATTCGAGGGGTGAAGGCCGAAGGATCCATAGATACTTTGAGAAAATTAGTGAGGGTGGCTCTACGGAAGGAAAAAGCTGATAAACATTTTGAATGGCCGACTCATCCATTTTCGTTTGAAGAGGATAGCAACGTCGTTAGTTCGGGTCTGAAAAACTTAGAAGAATTGGTGGACGAGTTTGAAGATTCAATCCATGGTGGGGGCTACAAAAAATTATTAGCAAACTGACACATTATGAAGGGCGAGTGACGAGATTGTTAACCAATGGGGTGGAAGAAGAGAGAAGCAAGCGAGAGATGCTTGAAATGTTAGAAAAATTACGAGCGAAGTTAGACCAAAAACTTCAAAACTTTGAAACGAGTTTAATTGCCTTGTCAACCAATGCGGGAAGTTCTGAAGATCCTCCACGACAACAAACGCCGACTCCTGTTAGAACACTTCGTCCTGAACCTTCAGCTAGTTCCGTTAGTTATTCGGTTGGGGAGATTAAACCTGTTCCTGTACGGACTTGGGGTTTGAAATTTTCTGGGGAGAAAGGTGAGATGTCCGTCAACTCATTTATAGAACGAGTAGAAGAACTTAGGATTGCTCGAAACATCTCTCTCGAGATATTATTTGATTCCGCTTTAGATTTATTTTCAGGCAAAGCGTTGATTTGGTACCGAGCTTATAGGGATTTGATGAATAATTGGGATGACCTAGTGAAATTCTTAAGGGAGGAGTTTCAACCGTATGACTATGATGAGAAGTTATTGGACGAGATTAAGCGTCGTACGCAGGGGCCTGGTGAATCGATAGGGGTGTACGTAGCCATTATTCAAAGTTTATTCCATAGGTTGAATTTTTCTATACCAGAGGGTTTTAAACTGAAGATTTTAATGAAGAACATAGCTCCTTTTTACCAGGATAAACTCAGCTTAGTAACCGTAGACTCCATTGCCGATTTACTCCGTTTAGGTCGCCAGATTGAAGCCCGTAGAACTGCCTTAGAAGAATTCGTTCCGCCGCCAAGAAGAGTGTTGGGAAAAACTTTAGAACCTGACTTAGCATACGTTTATTCAGATCCTAGTCCTTCAACGTCGAATCGTAGAGAAGTCGCTACGATTAATCATATTAAGTGCTGGAATTGTGAACGAGAAGGTCATGTAGCAGCTAAATGTCCACGACCGGTTTCCAAGAAATGTTTTAGATGTGGGAAGATGGGAGTGACAATGAGGACTTGTCAGAATTGTAATCCGTCGGGAAACGCCAAAAGAGGCCGATGAATGATCAAGTATCCGACCTCTCCACGAATAAGAAAATCTTGATCGACCAGTCTAAAGTCATGCTTGATTTTTTATTTGCTCAATTGCAGGAAGATGAACGACCTTATCTAGAAATCAAGATCTTTGGTAAAGTAATGTTAGGTTTGTTGGATTCTGGTGCTAGTCAGTCGATTTTAGGCAGAAAAGGATGGGAGATGCTGAAAGGATTAGGCCTACCATTAGCCAAATCACCTGTGGACGTGTGTACTGTTGCGAATGGGGGGAAATGTGAAGTGAAAGGCATGTTGTTGGTTCCAATTAGTTTACGTGGAAAAATTAAGATTTTTGAATTGTTAGTTTTGCCTTCCCTTCCACATACCCTAATCTTAGGAATAGACTTTTGGAAAAGGATTGATATTGTTCCAAATTTCAGACATCGTGAATGGCATTTCAGTGACTCATCCGAAGTTTTTATCGACGCAATAGTTTCCCATGATGATTTAGACGCAGAACAATCGTTAGCACTTACCCAGTTGTTGGATTCTACGTTCCTATCAATGAGTGAAGGGATTGGTTGTACTACGGTAGTAGAACATAAGATTAAAACGTCAGCTGCACTTATTCGACAAAGATACTATCCTGTTTCTCCAGTTCTCCAAAAACATATTGATGCAGAACTAGATAGCATGTTAAGGGATGGAATTGTTGAACCTTCGAATTCTCCTTGGGCTTCGCCAATTGTGTTAGTAAAGAAACCAGATGGAACTTATCGTTTTTGTGTGGATTATCGGAAATTGAATAGCGTGACTGAGAGAGATGCTTATCCGTTACCTTATGTATCAGATATACTAGATAAACTTCGAGACGCCCGTTTTATGTCATCGCTTGATATTAAGTCTGCTTACTGGCAGATTCCTATGGCAGAAGATTCGAAGAAGTTTACGGCTTTTATAGTACCGAACCGTGGCCTTTATCACTTTAATCGTCTACCATTTGGCCTTCACAATGCTCCTTCAACATGGCAGAGATTTATTGATCAGATTTTAGGTCCTGAGTTACATCAGTGTGTTTTCGCCTATTTAGATGATGTAATAATAGTAACGGACACCTTCGAAAAACATTTAGAAGTTTTGAAAACAGTCTTTGAGAGAATTAAGGCTGCTGGTCTTTCTCTCAGTAGAGAGAAATGTAAGTTTGTTCAACCTGAGTTGAAATACCTTGGATACATTGTTGGTAAAGATGGATTACACGTCGATCCAGACAAAGTCGCAGCAATTTTGAACATACCTACGCCGCGTAATGTGTCTGAAGTTCGCAGAATAGTAGGAATGGCATCGTGGTATCGTCGATTTGTACCAAATTTTTCAACAGTTACGTCTCCGTTAACTAATCTTCTTCGGAAGAAAGTCAAGTTCGTATGGTCAGAAGAATGCGAGATTGCCTTAAACACCATCAAAGAATTCTTAGTTTCTGCTCCAGTGTTGACTTGTCCAGACTTTTCGAAACCTTTTGTGATTCAGACTGATGCTTCAAATTTTGGATTAGGTGCCGTACTCAGTCAATAATATCCTGAGGGAGATCGTGTTATCAGCTATATTAGTAAATCTCTTCTGAAAGCAGAACGCCATTATACAACTACAGAGTTAGAATGTTTAGCGGTTTTGTGGGCCGTAGAAAAGTTTAGACCCTACATTGAAGGTTCCCATTTTAAAGTGATAACAGATCACTACTCTCTAGTGTGGCTAAATAATTTGAAAAATCCTAGTGGCAGATTAACTCGTTGGGCTGTGAGGTTACAACAATATAGTTTTGATGTTATTCACCGAAAAGGGAAAGATAATATTGTTCCGGACGCTCTTTCTAGATCAGTACCTGTTTTGGATGTGGTTGGTGTGGATAGTTTTAGCCAAGATAGATGGCATTTGAAAATGTGTAACTTAGTTTGTGAGAATCCTGATAGGTATACTGAATGGAGAGTAGATGGAAATAAGTTGTACAAATACGTGAAGAATCGTTACCCTGGGTTGTGTGATGATAGTAGAAGTTGGAAACTTGTTGTACCTTCGAGTGAACGGAACGAGATAATCCGATCAAATCATGATGTTCCTACTGCTGCTCATTTAGGTGTTACTAAAACTGTTGCGCGGATTACCGAAAAGTATTATTGGCCTAAGTTACGTTGTAGTGTCGCTCGTTACATTAGATCATGTAAAATATGTTTAAGTCACAAAGTCGAACAACAAAAACCTGTAGGATTGATGGTTGGAAGACCTCAGATTACAAAACCGTGGGAGTTAATTTCAGCGGATTTGATAGGTCCATTACCTCGATCGAAACGTGGATATACTTACATTTTAGTTGTTGCCGATTACTTCAGTAAACTACCTTTAGTTTTTCCATTACACTCAGCTACAACTCCATCAATCATTAAGAATTTAGAAGAAAATGTGTTTTTATTGTTTGGAGCACCTAGATATATTGTTGTAGATAATGGAGTTCAATTTCGTAGTAAAGAATTTAGGAAACTAACTGATAGTTATGGAGTGGAGATTAAGTATACAGCGTTGTATCATCCCCAAGCAAATCCTACCGAGCGGGTAAATAGAGTTTTGAAGACTGCGATTTCTTCATACATTAGCGATAATCAGAGAGACTGGGATATGTATTTAGCGAAAGTTGCTTGTGCGTTACGTACTTCAAAACATGAATCAACTGGTATGACTCCGTTCTTCATAAATTTTGGTAGAGAGATCGTATTAGATGGAGAAGAGTATCGTACCGATAATACCGAGAAGAATAGCGAAGAAGATGTTGAAATTATACGTGACATAGCTAAGATCCAAATTCGTTCCCAAGAATTCAAAAGGTTATATGAAGACATACATACTAGGTTGCTAAAAGCTTATGAGAAGAGTCGAAACGCTTATAATTTACGTAGACGTCATGTTGATTATTTTCCTGGCCAATTAGTTTGGCGAAGAAACAAGATGTTATCTGACGCTTCAAAATATTATTCGGCCAAGCTTGCTCCGAAATATGTAGGTCCTTTCAAGATACGTAAGAGACTTTCTCCGTGGACTTTTGAATTAATGGATACTGATGGAAGGTTTAAGGGAAATTGGCACGCCAAGGATCTTAAGCTACATCACGAACCTTCAATTTCAGATGGCGATTAAATGCTTTAGGGTGGTTGGTTGGGCATTGTAGGGAAGGTCACTATAATCAGAAGGCATTTCCATCTTGTCCTTGAACATTTTCTCGGTTGACTGATTGATTGATTAGTTAGTTAGTTGGTAGTTGGTGGATTAGCCGGTTGATTGGTTGGTTTATTAGTTGGTTAGTTAATTGGTAGTTGGTGGATTAGCCGGTTGATTGTTGTTTATTGGTTGGTTGATGGGTCAGTTGGTTGGCTGAGGGAATGTTTGATTATTAGTTCTCGTGGGTTTGTTACCGAAAGGATGAATGTTGTCTAGGGGTTGGGTATTTGGATGGTATTGTAGGGGGGGGTTCTGAACATTTCCAGTTGTGGAAGTACGCTACGATAGGTTGACGAGCAGTTCAGCGGCGCAGCTTTTCCATCCAACAGCGAGGGACTGTCTCGATCCCTTTGGTAGTGTTACTTTGCCCCTGGTTTTGGAATGAATTCCTCTCTGCCATCCAGATAGGTGTGTTTTGTGTGGGGTTGGATTTTGGTTTTCAGTCAGATGTTTTTTCTTTTTCAGTAGTTTGGATCTCGAATGTATGCTGTGGACGGTTGGAAGACTCACGTTATTGTTCTTCACCCTTTTTCCTCGTCGCTACGGTTTCATCTGGGATGACTACGTCATATCTTGGGTTTCCGTACATTTTTCTCGGACCAAGGTTTTGGTCGTCGTAAAAGGTTGGTGGGGGGGGAATCTGTAACGTGCGATTTCGACGCACAGTGTATGTTGCTGATTTTGTTTCGGTTGAAGTGTGTAGTCAGCGCGCCTCGAGATTTTGAATTTAAACTTCTAGCTTCGCGCATGGTCCGCTTAAAAATATTCTTGTGATTTGAGAGCATTAGCAGTCTGATACCTGACAAGTGTGTACTAGATTTTTCACCGCGGTCCGTGTCGACCAAGGATTTATTCCTAATTTTGTTGAAAAGGTCTAGTTGAGGGAAATCTTTACCGTGTGGTGTTAGTGAGATCTTCCCTAGGTTTTTAACCAATTTATCACACCCTTGAAGAGGTCTTCTAGTGCCGATTTACTTCTGTGGTGAGCTGCGGGAGTTTGATTCTTTCTTTTCTCTTTATTAAATCTCTTGAATTATGTAGGCAAAAAGAATTTAGTAGCTGCGAAGACATCTGAACATCTACAAACAGTTCGGAGCTGCTGAGAAATCGAATATCGACAACCATTTACATCAGGTTGGAAGTTTTATAATTACATCAAAGAATTCGGAAACAAATCGAGACGCTTGGTGGCCAGAAAATTGCAAGGTCAAGTTCAAACATGCGAGTGTGAGACCAGCTGTCAATACAGATGTGGAATTCTGCACCAAAAAGGTCTGTTTAAAATATTCCTTTATATTTTCGCACGTCAAGGATTTTGAAGGACATCCAGCATAATACGACCGCGTAATTTTTTTTCGTTGTACCGATTCAGATTATACAGTCATACCGAACAAATTTGTACAACTAATTATTTTATATATTTAATTCTTATTACAGTTTATAACTTTTGTAAACGGTCCGCATATTTCGAGGTTCTGATTTAATTTTTGTTATTGACGCAGAAATTCAATGAGGGAGGATTTTGCGTGAACTACTATAATTTTTTTTTATGCGCTTGTACCTCAATCATAGGTATTTATTCTAATTTACCTTATCGAGATCTCGTTAATCGTGAATTAGGCGTGTAACGTATTGAATTATTAATTTTGCGAGGCTAGTTAAGACTTCTGGTTACTACTTTTATTATTGACGCATTATCGTTTTCCCCAGGTTTAAGTTTAATCATTAGACGTATAATTAAATCAGACAGGGACGTTTGTGGTCTGTTCTTTATTAGAAAGATATTAATATATATTTATAACTGTGACCAATTTGGGGTCGATAAATTTGAGATATTGATTATATGTGGTCAAACCTTTATATTTACCTGTAATTCAAATTACCATTTATTTATTATACTCGAAGATTACGTCAAGTATTTTGTTGTTTTATTGTGATTTAGAGTTATATGAAAGACTTTAGTGTTATCAGTAAGGTAAGTCCGCTTCCAGAAAGATTCCTGTTTATCTACGACATCTTCGAGAACAAGGGTTTAAATTTTAAACAGGTGGCGCCTAGGCTTATTTCGAACCAACCCTTCTTCGTCTGCAGTTAGTCGAACCCTTGCCTTCGATATCTGGACCTTACTGGTGTTGTCGTTATATATATTTTTTTTGGTGTAGGAAAAATTATTTCCTTCGCTGTGTCGCCGATCCTTAGCTGGGCGTCACAGTTTCTTCGGATGTCCTTGTGCCATTACAGCGTCGGACTTCTGGCCTCGATCCAATTCTTCCATTGTCTTCTGTCACTGGCCATATTCTTCATCTCCCCTATCGTTTTTCCTCTATTCTGCCCAATTTCTTTTATTCTATCTTCCCACTTCTTTCTAGGTCTACCCGCTTTTCTTTTACCGACTCTTCTCGCTTCTATTACCCGTTTTGACATCCTCTCGTGGTCCATTCTAGTAATATGCCCATACCAGTGTAATGGTCTTTAAGCAAAGACAAAATTTGTCAAAAATAAAAGTTCGTGGCATGACCTGTTGAAAACTGTTGTGACATTTGTTTGTGTCAAGCGATAACTCCAGGTACTGAACTAAAGGTATCTCTATGTAACATCAGGTTATACGCCAAACAGCAATGATCATGTGTCGATTCTAATGTAGACGTATATATGTATTACAGTATTTCTTAGCAAGACGTACAGTCGAATACTTGCTTAAAACCTTGCATGTGCCTTGGAGAGACGTAAGTTAAAAGTGTATATTTACTACAGTCACTGCACTAACCCTTTACCGAGGAAGCTACATGAAAAATAGTACAGCTCTAAGCATTTACATGCTAATACTTCCCTAAAATTGGCTAATTGTGAGAAATGTAAGATACATTGGGTTCCAAAACTACAAACCAGTTCTTTCAAACAGCTGGTCATCCATCCCAAAATAACAGATCATTAAATGTCAGACCTTACTCGTGGTCCACGTGTATGGTTTAATCTGGAAATTGAAGCGACATCTAATAAACAACACCAAGAACACTTTGTTCAGCAGAATAAGTCTGCAGGCTAAGAGAATTTTAAATTGTGTCTCAGACAGCACGTTCTTAAATTGCGCATCACCACCGCCGCCTAAGGGTCAATAAAATGAGTTATTTTATCCAGCTTTGAATTGTTCGAGACACGCTTTAATGGTGGTAACGTAAATCTTTCAACTAGCTTCTAAAACGACCGTTTAATTTTATTGGTGGCATTAAATTTTAAATTGAACTTAGTTTTGCGTCCCATCAAACTTAAGTGTCTGAAGTTGGTGCTGAAAGTTTGTAATCGATTTGAAGTTAGTTAATTTTCTTGTTTAATGAACCGGAACTACATATTAACAAACGGTGCAATTTTACTAAAGTGAGAAAGACAAGCCAGACAAGAACGGCGTTGGTAACAATAAGCGTAAAAGTGGTATAATAATATACATAATAAACCATAACAAGAATCAACCGATACGTCGCTGTGAATGTGCGCATTCTAAGTTTGTATTCAGAAATGCAGAATGGTATTTTGATGCCGATAATGTTTCTTCTCTTATAGTGTCGTTTTTAGTATCGTCCTATACAGCAATTCAGCTGACGTATTTACTACTCTCTATTAACTTTACTATACTGATAACACCATATACTCCAACAGCGAGTGGTACTACTGCGTTTAATCTCATACTGCATCAAGAGGATAGTAAATTAGTTCGTTTGGTTTGATAGTGTATTTCTTCAATGTGAACATAAAAAGTTAATAAGAAGAAAACGTGTACTGCGCTGTGTTCAATTTATACAATACGATCATCAACATGCTTCGCAAAGGTTATCCACATAGAAAAAACAATGGAATCTTTACTTGAATCGGACTGTTTATAATTTTTAATACTCAATCAATAGTAGGTAAGTCTGCCTGAACATATAAAATATCACTGCATCAAATTTTCTTTTTCATATCTAGAACAGTACAGTATTCAGTCTAAATAAATATATCTATAGAGTCATCGAACAAAATGCTCTGAACATAGCATACGATTTTCTTTACGCCAACAGCTTGTTTGCGTATAATACAATATATATACAATATACAATAGTTAGTAAATATACTAACAACCGCTTGCAATAATCAAAACAAAACAAACAAAACTGAAAGATAGTAATTGTACTAACTCGTAAAGCTTTTAAAAATACGACTGATCAATTGGGTGTGCATAGTGCATCTAAGGTCTGTATGACACGGCAGAATTTTGTACCAAGTGTTTTTAAAAATCCTGTGTCGTGTCATACAGCAAAATTTTGTTCATAACTTTTTACAAAATTCTTTTGATTTATGTTACAGAATATTGTTCAAAATCGGCGTCACATCGATGCGCAAACACGCAATTTTTAGTGTTTATTAACGATCGCAGAGGGCAGAGAAGGATATGTTTACCCCGCCATGCCGACACCCCAGGCACTTTCTCTTATCTCGCTCGCGTTCTTTATTGCTGCAGCTTGTTTGCTTTGTCGTGCGTTCATGTAAAATTAATAAATAAAAGCGCTACGACCGAATTCACCAACCTAATGTTATGAAATTTTGGTAGAATTATACATTATCGACAGTCACATGATTTTTTTGACCGTTTTCTCACAGATGTCAATGTAATTTACTCCTACTTTCGCATGCTTATATACAAAATTCTGTACAGTGTCATACAGCCCTAACAGTTAGATTGGGTTAGATTCTAACCTAACTTACGCCCAATGTTATATAAACCCATAGTTCTAACAAAATCATTGTGTTTATGCTTCGAAACCACATTTTTACTATAAAAAAAAAGGAAATGTATGTTTGTTCTAAGGAACTACTTGTTTGAAACAACCATTAAAAATTTTTAGTTCTTAAACCAGAAATATCCATTCCAGAAAAATATATACAAGAAAGTTGTATTAATGTTGACGAATGTCTATGTCTATGGGAGAATTTATTTAAATTAAATATTGAAATGTTTTATTTAAGAAAACAGGAAATATCATGAAAATTTCGAAACGGCCTATACTTCACTATTAATTATATAGGGGGTCAATTTGAAAACGTTATATGTATGGAAGTAAAATATATATCCAACTTTGCTAGAAAACGTTTCTACAAAATGAAAGGAGAATCATCATGACTCATCAGGTAACCTTCCTCATACAACCCCTTACGCTCTATGTACCCCAACAAAACATTTCAAATGGTAACACCCACTTTGTGATACATCATTGGACATCCGCTTTCCCGACTCCACATAGAACGAATGAGGTCTAAATCTGGAGATCTTGAGGGCTATTCAGCTTTTCAATCAGATATTATAAAGTGGGTGCTACCATTTGAAAATTTTCTGTCGGGATATGTAGGGCGTAAGGGGTTGAATGGGGAGGTTACCTTATGAGTCATGATGATTTCCCTCCATGTTGTGCAAACGTTTTCTAGAAAAATTTAATACCTATTTTACGTCCAGAGATATAACGCATTGTACGTTTTCAAATTGACACCCTGTATATCTACAAAGAACTACTCAGATAATAACCAAATGATTCAGGATTTGTTAAAATAAGAAAACTCTTTTAATTAAAAGATTTCCGGGTAGTAATTAATTTTGCTTCCACAATAATTATATTTCCCCAAGAACCCGACCAGCATTCTACAGATTTATTTATTTAGAATGATTATGTAGTTTTCGCACTTGATGAATGCGATTATAATAGAAAAGCGAGTTCCTAAAGACTGGAACACAGGAATTATAATGCCACTGCTTAACAAGGGAGACCCAAAAGACTGCACTAATTACAGAGGGATCACGTTAACAAGTATTCCTGGCAAGGTATTCACAAGAATATTAGAAAAGAGACTAAGAGAAAAACTAGAACCAACATTAGAAGAATCACAACATGGCTTCAGAAAAGGTAGAAGTACTCAAGATTTGATATTCACCTTAAGACAACTAGGAAAAAGTTACTAAGCAAAGGGAAAGAAATCCACATATGTTTCATGGATGTTTAGAAGGCGCTCGACATGGTAAAGAGAAAAAATGTATGGAAAAATTTGGAAAATCGAGGAATAGAAACAGACATGATAGAAGTGTTAAAAGTTCTTTAGAAAAACGGCAGTAACAAAATAAGAAGGCACAACGATGAATCCGCAGAATTCGAGACAAAGGTGGGCCTAAGGCAAGGTTGCGTACTGAGTCCTCTATTGTTCTCAATAGTTTTAGACGATGCTATAAAGAGAAGCAAAAAGAAGTCCAAAAATATGAAAATATGAAAATAGGATGAAAACGATAACAATAGAAGAACTAATGTTAACAGATGACATGGCCCTGATAGCAGAATCCAAAGAAAAACTACAACGGAAGCTGACAATATATCAAAAAGAACTTAGGAAAATAAATATGCAAATAAACACCCAAAAAACTAAGACAATGATAAGCGCAACAGAAGAAAGGCATCACGAAATCAAAATAGAGGGCAAAATACTACACAAGCCAAAAGTTACATTTACCTGGGGACAGTTATAGAAGAGAATGGAAAAATAGACCATGAGATAACAGAGAGAATAGGAAAAGCGGGAAGAATATTTAACACCCTAAGAACAACATTCCTCATCAAAATGAAATATCTAAAGACATAAAAACACAAGTTTACCAGAAGGTGGTGAGACCCTTACTTACATATGGCAGTGAATCACGGACAGTAACCAACAGAAATAAAAGCAGGCTGACCGCTACAGAAATTAGATTTTTAAGGAAAATCAAATGTATCGCGCAAAGAGACAGGGTGGAAAACATGACAATGAGAGAAGAACTGAACATACAACCGATAGAAAGAATAATAGAAGAGAGACAACTGATCTGGCTGGGGCACTTACACAGAATAAAAAAAGAGCGAAAAACAAAAGAAATTTTCGAAGCAAGAATAGCAGGGAAAACTAGAGTGGGCCGACCGAGAATGAAATGGGAAGAACAAGTCCAACAACATCCAGTGGAATGAAACCAAAAGACTAGCGCAGGACAGAAAGTTATGGAAATCAAAAATATATGAAATACCAACAAATGTATTACAAAAATTGTACAAACATTGTCCGATACCTAACAGTAAAAGGACTTTAGATTAAATAAAATAAATAAATATAATAAGCTGTTTTCGCAATATAGATACAAAATCAATGTAATAATATGTAGACAATCTTTAGTCAGCCTGTGCTTCACTATTAATTAAACATCTTGAAGCTTGCATGCAGATCTGCTAAACAATCTAAACGCTCAGTTTAAGCAAGTGAAAACTTCAAGAAACATATACGAAGATCGTAACTATGCGCATTCTAATTTATTTATTCAAAAATATAATTATATATTGAAGTAAAGAAAAATTAAAGAAGAATACCTCGAAAACTTTTGCAAGAAAATTGAGCACAATATATCTGGGGTGGAACGCATAAGAAAAACAATAAGGAACATGGAAAAAGAAATGAACGAAACCATATATATTGACATGATAATCAAAGATCAATACGTAACACATTTTGGGCAACTGTATTCAAATGACGAAAACTTAGACAACCAGAATATAATGACGCACCAAGGCAACACGGAAGAAAATGTGAGAATATTGAATATACAAAGAGTAACAAACACCGTAAGTAACTAAAAAGCAGAGTGGCCCTAAAAAGAACAACGAAATTATGAAAAAGGGAGACCATGTTCTAGGAATATACTTCGTAAATCTTTTTAACAAAATCGTATTAACCCACGAACCGCTATCAAACTAGAAAAGAAATATAAAAATAGCTATCTTCAAAAATGACAACAAAAATGGTCCAGATAACTACAGAGGTATATATTTATTTGGGGCAGGAATAGAGCTCTTCGCAAGCATCATGGTAGGAAAAATTAAGAAAACTGCACTGAGATAGCCCCCATGGTTTCAGGAAAAACCGATCATCCATGTTCACCAATTTACCATGCTAAACATCTCAGAAAATTCACTAGAGTACAATGTTCCTGCCTTCCTATGCGTCATTGGCCTAACAAAGGCATCGTGTACGCGTATTTGACGTACCCAAAATAATGTAAAGCAGAGAAGTAGCGCAGACCTGTAGAAGAATAAAGTACTAAACACAATTAAGGGAACCATTCGACAAGGACCTCGTCATTGACAAAATCATTGAGGCAATCAAAGAAGTAGGAACAGGATATTATGACCATAGCAGAAGGATATGTACGCGGCAAAACTAATGATCAGCAATAAAACCATACAACAAGGCATGGTCTTTAACTGAGTAAAAGAGATCCGAAACCGGCCTGGAAAAAACAACTCATCTAACCTTTTACATCGGAAAGTTATTATATACTTTTCCCTATCTCTTTCGGGGCGTAAACGCGTCTTCCTGAATTCTGGAAATCAAACTGCAGCCAATGTAAAAGACAATACGGTACAATATGGTAATATAAATTGCTTACAGAGTCTTGGTATTGTTCTGATTTTATAAATAATAGATATATCTTAAAATTGAAGTTGTGTACATTATATTTATCATTATATCGATGTTTTTTTTTTACGTTATTACAATCTTGAATATATTGTCGACTAATTAAAAATGCATGTGCATGTGTATGTAGGAAGATCGTGCATTAGTGTAGCTACGGTGACGATAGAAAATGCTAACTTTAGCTTTCGTTTCGCCATTGGAACAGACCCTTACGTAATGACACCGGGTTTGTGTTTCATGAGCGACCATTACGTACAATTTGATTGATCCTACAATATTATATCGATTTTTTTCTTTATAGCGTTAATCTCTTGTTTTTGTAGTGTACAACATGTTGTGTGGGTGGAAAACCAAACAAGTTGATTTAATCTAAAGTAATGTTACTCTATATCAGGGGTCGGCCACCTTTTCGAGGAATCGGGCCACTTAATTAAACAATAAGTGGCGGTGAACAGATGAGGGACGGGCGTCACGCGACGCCTCTAAGAAAAGGGTTTTTTTGTAAACTTAGCTATGAAACCAATAACGCTATCTTAACCCTTAAGTCAGAAGGTGGCATATTTTTTGATCCACGAAATCTAGAATACATTCCTACAGGAAGAGCATTGGAGCCGGGGTGGTGAAACTCCAGCCATATACCTTCCATTCTGTATGCCAGTTGACCGCCTTACCGGTGGGTACCTGCGAGCTATTGGGGTTGTGGTAGGTTCTCGTATACCACGTCACAAATACACTTATGTACAATCAGTTTTGCGATTAATGAAACCAATCGAAATGTGATAGCAGATAATATTGACCTTCGAAGCAAGCCCCTACAAAATGTTAAACTTATTGCTAATGTTAGTGAATTGCTTCCCACTTAGCCATAATTTTATGTTATGTTACCCAATTTCATATTGTTCTGTTAAAAAACGTCGCTATTAAAATAACGAAGCATAAAAAGTAAATTGTGTTGATAACTTGGTACCACCTCTCGGGTAGTGTGACAAATTCTTCGACCTCCCAACTTGAGAGTTAAGGTTTCATCAATAATAGTAATAAAAGCATGAGCAAAAATAAACAATATGTGGTGAAATCGACAGCCGCAACGAGAGAATAAGGTTTTTTATGAAACGTTACGTGAACCGCACCAAGAAGAATTTTTTTCGCGAGCTGCACGATAACTCCTAGAGTGCCGCGTGTACCCGGGGGCCGCAGGTTGCCGTCCCCCGCTTTACACTGTAGTTTCTATAAATTCTAGAGTGTAAACTATTCTCACCAAAAATTACTCTTAATAGTTCTTCAAGTTCTTCAAGAAATTATAAAAAAATAACAAGCGTTCCCTTCAAACTTATTTAATCTAGCAAGGCGACTAATTAGGTCGAATCAAATCTAATTAATCACGATAATGTAATTATGATTTTCACAGAAGATCGTTATAGCGTCATCCTTGAAGCGAACACCTACCCAAGCCTGCCTCACATCTGCAAGGTTTTTGAGACGCTCCCTCAATTTAATTCAGATCAGGAAATTGAAACTGTAACCGCTCAAAATGCCGCTCGTAGTTTCCCTTCAAAAATTATATATAAATAATGGATAAATATTCCAAACAGCGTGTCGACTCCTCCACGGTCCTTCTGCGATCTGCGGTCGCCATTATCACATCAAATATGCAAATTTAAAAAGCGATACCGCTTTTATGCCCACTCCCATTTCTCGAACCAAATATTCACGACAGGGTTAATCATATAATCAATAACCCTATTGTCTACATGCCTATCCGTTCACGAAATACAATCCATAAAATACTCGCCGTTATCTACACAAGGCTTTTGTTTTCGAAATAAATCGCGCGTCTCTCTCTCTAACGGACTTTGATGGGTTTATGGGTGTTTAATAATTTAGCTTGTATTAAGAAACTTTTTAAGCGATTATAATGACAAACGAAATCCCGTGTGGTTTCGGTTCTGCAAACCCTGCTGAACAGGATTAATCTATTCTCAAGAGAAACATACATTTTGGCCTTCTATTTTTATCGAAGCCGTTGTAAAAACAGCTCTAGGAAAAGGGGATAAGGAGCGTGACTTTAACAGTGAACTACAAAATTTTATTGGTATTAGTGCTGTAGATTTGATATGATTGGAAGCTAATCCTACGCTTTCTGTTGTAGTAGTCTCAGTCATGATGATTAGAAAGACACTAATCTGAGAAACTCAGAAAATACCAACAATATCTAGACGCAACTACAGCGAGTATGGCTAATTCAATTATTCAATATCGTTTCCTCAGTAATACCGCTTACGCTGGCTCCAAAGTTTAATACGAAAACTGAAATGTAGGTTATGTGTACTTATGTGACTGATGTGTGTAGTTTGAACGCCTGTATCTGTGGATCCGAACTTCTGAATAATGATTTCATTCTAACGTTCAGCTTATTTCGACATACATTCTAGGCTCTTGAATATACAATGCGCTATCTTTGAAACTCCCTATATTTAAAGGTAAACAAATGATGGTATTGCTTTGCAAAGCATATATTCATTCCTCGTCACATACAAGGGATACCTGAATCAAGAATCAAAAATAATCTGGGAATCAAAGAAAACGAAGCAAAAGAAGAAATGAAACATGAATATAAAATATAAGCCCTGAAGACATGTGATACCAACGAAGTCACATAGAATTAGAGTACATAACAACAATAAACTGAAATGATAGAAAGGTAATTGACTAGGAGGAGAAAAAGATATACAACCGCGCACACACGTACAGATAATAAACCACTATCGTAGTGATCTTCCATAAAAAAAACTGTCTATGATCTACGGACATCGTGACGAATATAGTTGAACCCTAGCCGAAGAATGCGCACAAGCAAAATGGCTTAGGTGGAGATAGAGCTCGTACTAAACTTGAACTGCGCGCTTGCAATATCGCTATAACCTGATCAATAATAGTAGTAGCCTATGAGTTTAACAATTGCATTTTAACTACGCCATCTCCTGTGACGTGGATCTTTCATCTCGTTTCGGCATGTTTTGTCTCGTTTCCTATTTACACATTTCTTGGCTTCAGATAAGTTGGTCGATCTGTGACTACCTAACCTATAATACAAAAGTATCTACAATTGACAAAACGCTTATATTTTCCTGTACTTAAACAGGAATTTTCTAATATAATGCCTTTTTTAAAATACAATTCTAAAAATAAAGAGTATGTTCTTTTTTCAATACAACTTTTCTAAAATATTTTTTATAGAAATTTAACCACAACTCAAATATAAGAGCGGTATTTGAGAATATATAAAGCATATTTTGTTTTTCAAAACACACCTCTTTAAAGCTTAATTTCATAGCACTATTTCGAAAATAAACCAAGCGTAAAACAACACAGTAGGAAAGGCAACGAATTGCTAATTGTGTCTGCAAACAAAGTAATGAAAAGAGAAGTTAAAGAATTAAACAGAAGAAGAAACAGAAGAAAAAATTCAAGCGAAGAAGAAGATATGAGACTGCAGAATTAAATACAAATATAGACAAGAACTGCTGGATACCTGCCTCTTTTCTACCACATGTTTGTCCTCGACGTTTAGGTAGAAACGCAAGGGGCCTACTGTTTTACGCCCAATCTTAACGATAGAACCAGATAAGGTTTTAACACTTAACAACGCTTCTTCTTCTTTATCATTTCTCTGTTTGTCATTATAGCGTTGGGGTGTAGTTGGGATCATCTGTTCATCTTCTAAAGTTGTTTCTGTTCCTTGCCGTGTTCCTTACTTCGTATATGTTTTTTCCTCTTCTGTGCACTATTTTTTTATGTTTTCTATCCATTTTATCCTTGACATGCCTTTCTTCCGTTTTCCGATTATTCCTATGTCCATTGATCTATTGATCTTTCTGGGGATTCTCTCTACTGGTATTCTAATTGGATGTCCATACCAGCTCAGTTCTTTGTTTTCTATTTCACTCACTAACGGTATTAGTTCTAAATCATCTCTTATGTTTATTTTATTATTCGGTCTCGTCTAGTTTTCCTTGTGATCTTTCGTAAATATTTCACTTCGGCAGCGGTAATTTTTTACTTATGTTTATCTCTCATCGGCCATGATTCAGTTCCATACGTAAGGATAGGTGTGTATAAATTTTATAAATTCTTAGTTTCTTATTAATTTTTACTTCGTTTTTACTTATTAATTTAATAGTATATGTTACTTGCTTTTTGTGTTCTGTTTTGTATTTAATTTTCTATTTTTCCATTTTTTGTAATGATGATGCCTAAATAGTCGTATTTGTTTACTGTTTCTAATCTTTCCCCATTTATTTGTATATTTATGTTTTCATCTTCTTCTTCTTTTGTTACATGCATAATCTTGGTGTTTTCTATATTTATTTGCATTTTCTTTTCTTCTAAGCAGGCTTTCCATATGTTAACTTTTTTTTGTAATTCTTGCTATCAGCACTATGTCGTCCTCGTGAACCACGTCTAAGGTTTTAATCGATGTTAGGTTGTAATGACCTATACTCCTACAGTGGCGGGTCTTCTTTTGGTTTTACATTTCCTGATTACTTCGTCCACGAACATTATAAATAATAGTGGACTCAGGCTGTCTTCTTGTTTCATACCTTCTTCCATATTAAAGTTTTCGGATATTTCGCCACTTAGTCTAACGGCCTTTTGCCCTATTATATACGCTTTTAATACTTTTTGTAATTTTTGGTTTATTTTTAGTACTCCTAGCGCTTTCCATACTTCTTCTTCTGGCACCGTATCAAAAGCTGCTGATAGATCCATAAAAGCTAAATATAAATCTTTACCCATTTCTAGTGTTTTGTCCATTAGTTCTGATTGTGTAGATATGATCTTGCATTTGCCTAACAGGTCTGAAAACTGATTGTTCTTCTTCTAAGTTTACTTCTGCTTATTCTCTTAAGCGTTTTTCTGGTATTTTCTGTATATTTTTAGCGCTGCTGACGAAAGACATATTGCTCGGTAGTTTTCGCGCTCTTTTTTCCTTTCTTATGTAAAGAACACTACAGGGAAAAATTTAAAGAGCAAGAAAAGACACAAACTCAGCATGAAATTGAAGAAATAAAAGAACGAGAAGCACAAGATGAGGAAGAAGCAGACGAAATAAGAATAGAAGAAGTAGAAGAAGCCCATGGAAAAGCAGCAAACTGAAAGATTGGATATGGGAAATATATAAAAAGGCATGGCATACGGAGATAATACCGAGGAAATGGGAAAACAGTGTTATTGTCCCAATACATAAGGAAGGGTTACAGCACATGATTTTTATATGTTACGTGATAATGTTAGGGTATCGAACCCAATCCATAATCGACATTTTGCCAAGAAAGCAAGCGCTCTGCCAACTAGACTTCCACCACACCATTTTAAATGTTATTTAACCGCATATGAAGGATATTTCAGATTACACATTTTATCGATCTTGTACCCTTATGAAGACTATGCATTTAATGCAATTAATTAATATTGTAAACTATATTTCAAACTAATTATTAGCTTAAATTTGATTAAATCTACACAAATTCATTCGACAATGAGGAAACATTCTATATCGCTTAGCTTTTCTCTGTTTTCAATTTCAGTAACATGATCTTTTTACTCTAAACGATTTGATATCGGCACACGACTAACAACACCGCATGACGTTGTGAGGTTAGGTTTAGATCTGATGGCTACATTCAGTATTCCCAAAATTGCATCTACCGCAGCATGGCCGCTGACGGCGAGTAGACCGAACTCAATAGACCGAAAGCAGTTGACCGAACTCAATTGACCGAATAGCAATAGACCGAAACGACACTAGACCGAAGCAGCAATAGACCGAAAATCACTTGGTCGAAAATATGTTACGGTTAAAGTACACATTCGGTAAATGTGCACATTAAATATCTCGAAAAATTACATTTATTAACAATAGCGTCAACTTCCCTTCACATGTGTACTTTAACCGTAACATATTTTCGACCAAGTGATTTTCGGTCTATTGCTGCTTCGGTCTACTGACGTTTCGGTCTATTGCTTTTCGGTCAATTGAGTTCGGTCAACTGCCTTTCGGTCTATTGAGTTCGGTCTATTTACCTAGAACCCAGCATGGCTGCTTTCATCAGACGAATGCGACGAAATCATTTCTAGAATGCACGTTAACTTATGATATAAACGTATGACAGGTACCGGCAATGTTTTTATACATATAATAACTTACCAAATATAGACAAGAGGGGTATTGGAAATAAATAAAGGATGAAAAAGGAATTTAGGAAAAGATGTACAGAATTAATAGAATAAATCCCAAATATTTCCCTTTATTGTACCTATTTTTATATTTATAAGCAGGTTTCAATTTTAAGTTGTTTTTTTCATTTAAATAAAATACACAACGAAGCGCCAGTGAACTAAAAGTCAGCGCATTAGACTTCTACGCTGAAGGTTTAAGGTTCAATTCCCAGAACCGGAACATTGGATTTTAACGTCCCTTCTCCCACGCAAAGCAACAGCAAACCAGCGACATATTCTGCCTAGTAAATCTTCTCTGGAGTGGAAGTGTTAACACTTCTAGTGGTTCGGAACCCACATTAAGCTGTAGGTCGTCTATGTCTATGTCATTTAACATGGCAACAATAGCGATGTAATTTCCACAAAAGACGCTTGCAAATTACACGCAAAGGTGGAATGCCAACAATTGTGATTTGTGAATAGTTGCACACAATAAAAATGCTTTCACTGAATGAAACAAAGCCTATAGTGCAACTGCTGAACCAATTCATTTATTGATATCGCATCCTCATACTTCTATTGTAGTAATTGGTAACGTAATGATGATTAAAGGACAACAATTTAAATAACTTATGGTCAAATTTGAATTTTTTCCACCAGTGGCAGCATTGTCTCTTGCAGAAATAAGCTCGTTATTGTTGCCATTTTAAAACGTCAAGCGTGTCAGTACTTCAGTATATCAAACGTTTTGGAAGGAGAAAATAACCAACGCGACCTAACGGACAGGAAATCGTCATTGTTGTCATTTAGATTCCTGTCAGTACTTAGTTAAATCTACTGCCCCAAGGATCATTAGGTTGTCACGATGTCTTAGGAATAAAAGACAAACGTTAAAACAGGGTTTGAAGTAAGCCAGAACTCTTCGGAATGACGCGCCTGTAAAAAATTTGGAAATGGAACCCGGTTCCAGTTTAAAAATCACCAGGCAACAGAGAAAAACAATAGTCTATTTTTCGTAAACAATCTACAACAAAAAATACTAACACAAACACAAAATGATTTCTCACTGAAATCTGTGCTCCTCATACACCCGTCCAATGATGAATAGCGGGCGGTGCGAGGTAGAAGCACGGTCAACATTCATCCGTTGCAGACGACATGTACGATGTGTACCTCTAAAGTTTGTTGCGTTTCTTTTTTCAATAAAAAGGATGTTATGGGAAATCTGTGGTGTTCCAAAGTGTAAATTTGACTAAAAATGTTGAAAATCCTCGATTTAGTTCAAATTTAGCATCTGCAACACGCTACCACATACATAGAATCGATTACTATTTAAGGCACTACTTTTATTTTTTAATACTTTTCTACCAAAAATTGCTGCTACAAACTAAATACAACAAAAGCAATTTATAAATTAACTGGAATAAATTCTTATAACAATTAAATAAATCCAATCAACTAAACTGAATTTCCTTCAATACTTTTTTAAATATTTTTTTATTTTTCTCCTTTAATAATAAATAAAAGGATCTGGAATTAAATCAGCTAGAAAGGTCAAAAAGTTTCTAGCTAATTTGGGTTGGGATCGTCCCTAATTCAAGTTAGGTCGGATTAACTCCACTCATTAATTATAGATTAGTAGTACCCGCTTTGTCAGAATTCGAATTGAAATGTATAACTGAAAGGGATACTAAACTGAGATCAAATATCTTTCAAAAGCAACAATTTCTATTCATTTCTTTGGCGTCGTTTGGCTCAAAGTAGCTTCTTCAAAGTTTAATCAGAACATAATTTTTGATAAGAGTTGGCTGCGGAAATCAATACATTTCTTTATTTCACCCTCTAGATTATAACATTTACTACAATTATTATATAATAGTTGTCAAGGTATAGCTTGGTTGCTACATGTATATGTATACTATACTTACTTACTTACTTGCTCCTTGGCGCGTAACAGCCCGTTCAGGGCCATGGCATAATACATTGTATATATTACTCTGGAATACACAATATGTATTGCAGAAGTTTTTATTCGCAAGAATGTTTCTTTCAGTTTTTCGAATCAAATAAGAGTATATATTTGAATTGCTTGACAAACCTAGACGGATTTTGAAACATTCTCTTAGTACAGTGCAGTCCGTTTATAAAGAAATAAAGTACAAAGTTACTTAGTCCCGACAAAGCCCCGTAAGGTTAATTTAGTCCGAACATAAGTTCGGTTATATAGTATAATTTTTCGGATTGGGAAATCCCATATTTAAAGCTGGAAACAATATTTACCTGCTAAGATCTCTTCCCATAAAGGCAGTTATTGTTATTTCCAACACTTGCGGATTAAAATCTAATTGCTCTGTAATTGAAGACTGGTCACTGTGGTCAATTGCCCTTGCAATCAATTGTTGTTTAATCTGCCTGCAGTAAACATCGAAGTATATTGAAAAGTGAGGTGAATCTTTTTTAGTCAAAATGAGCGCGAACAGAGAAGTGTTAGCAGTTAAAGTACAACCATTATTTTAAGGCCGAATCTTTAAGCCTTTGACTTAGGGATTATCTATAACTGATAGAGAACACTCAGGTAGAACCAGCCGACGTATTCACGTAAATTTTAAAATATTTACAAAATCACTTATCCGGGGAGACGTATTCCTTTTTCTATACAAACAAAATTTAAAATACCATTAAGTTTCCATTTTAAAATACGCACACCAAGTACAGACCTGCAGACTAGTAACAACCGCTCATTCTTTTGTTGCGGCATTACAAGCTTCACCCTGAGAGGAAATTAACAGCGGCTCAAAGATTCGGCCTTAAAATAATGGTTGTACGTAATCAAGGCGCTGGAGAGTGGTCAGAAGAAGATTGAAGTGGCAAAACAATTCAATCTGGTGTACTCAACCGTCAACACAATATGGTGCTCGAGGGTTAAAATCGAGGCTGAATCGCAAAAAACCTAAACCGCCAAAGAGGCTAAGAAAGCCAACTCACGAGGATTTGGATCAAGCGCCCCTCAAATGGTTTATCCAGCAAAGAAGCCTCAATATTTTCGTCAGTGGTCCAATCTTAAAAATTAAGGCAGATCAACTGGAAAATTAAAAAGCGCCATCAGATAATTATGGGAAGGTTTGTGGTGAAGCAAAATATGTTGACAGGAACGCAACAGACGATTTCATCAGCAATGAATGAGCGACTATAAGACAGCAGTTTAAAGTGAGGACATTTTCAACGGGGACGAGACTGGTCTTTTTTGAAGATAAGCCCGAATTCTACACTGTAATTTAAAAATAAATAGTGCGTTCGCGGTAAAATGTCCAAAGAACACCTGACAGTTTTCGTCTGTGTAAATGCCACTGGCACCGAGAAAAAGGAACTCCTAGTCATCGGCAAATTCCAGACACCTCGCTGTTTTAAAAACGTTAAGAAGCTACCAGTGAAGTACACTACGAATCGAAGGTCCTGGATGGTTACGGAAATTTTCGAAAAGACGTTGAAAAATTGGGACGAAGAACTCGTCAAAATGGAAAGGAAACCCGTTCTTCTGTTGGACAAGTGCACAGCCCACCCACACCTCCAGGGTCTAATATCCATCAGATTGGTCTTCCTGCCAAACACCTCTAGTGTTCTCCAACCAATCGACCAGGGCGTCATCAGGAGTCTCAAATGCCATTATAGAAAGCGACTAGTGATGAAAGAAGCAGGGGGAAAATTTTATTCTCAGTAAAACCTCTGTTCTGGACGCCTGCAAGACCTTGAAGAAGACTTGTTGAGATGGCAGCGGCAGAACCATACGGAACAGCTTTATCCATTTCGGTCTCATCCGTGTCTAATTTGAGGAAGAGGACAATGTACCTATCGCAGAGTGTCTGGCTTAATATGGACTGCCAACCGATTCTGGCTTAAATTACTTCCTCAGCTATAAAGAGCTTCCATTTACGACTATTCAACTGACCGACCAAGATATAGTAGCAGAGATTACCTAACAAGACGTGGATGACACGAAAGACGAAGAGGAAGACAATGAAGCTGAGTCAAGCGAACCTCCGGCTCCACCGACATTTGCCCAGGCACGACACTATTTGAGGCAACTAACCTACTTTTACGAAACTACTGGAGATAAAGACATACTGACTCATTAAGAAATAATGGATGCTGACATGGACAAGAAACTTATGAACAATTGCTAACAGAGGAAAATTACAGAATTTTTTAAAGTGTAGAAAATAAAAATGTATACATAGTTTTTGTTATATGTGTATGTATGTACATACATATATGTGTATAAAGACTAACATATAACGCGTATTTTTTCCTTTTTTTGTTTTTTCAACCTTCCTTACCTGTTAAGCTTTTTTGAAATCTAGTACGGTTTTTAAATAAATTCGCTTATAAAGTAATTTTTTTCGAGGTCCATTGAGTTACTTTGTAAGCGGACTGCATTGTATATTAACAATTAGTAATGTTACCTTGCTACCTTAAGCTTTGTATCGATCACAACATGACTATTTTGGTGTTACTAAAAAAAGAATTTAACCAAAAAATTGTTTAGTACAACAGTTGGATAGATTTCAGAAGGTATACATGAACGAAAATACAATTTTCGGCACATTTAATGACAAATTCTTTGGCAGAGATTCATAGCAATTCAAAAGTGAGATTTTAAATTATTAGTTTAAAGTTTAGGGGCCTCGATGGAGTAGCGCGGAAACGCGTTGCCACTCGAGGCCACAGCGAAATGTAGTCGATCGGCTTCAAATCGCGACTGGGGCGACCGCATTTCGTCTAGTTAAGTTTAGGGTTGCACGAATGTTTAGTATGTAAGAGACGCCCGCACCCCCCTGTAGTAGTACGAAAGCGGTTCCGGGTGGGGGGTAGTATAAATGAATGAGAAAAAAAAAGTTTACAAAAGTTTTTGCAACTGAAAAACATAATCTGTTCAGTTATCAACTAGGTTAGTTCTTCTCACTCTGTATGACAATTATTTCAAAATAAGTATGACAGAGTAACAAGAGCCAACAGAAACAGCGCATGGTCTTTGTTTGATGTATAAAATTCCCAAATTTTTCTGGTTCGTTTACATGCATGCAACCATATTTCAACTTTTGAGTGACTGCGAATCTCTGTAAAATTCACGCATTCGTCATTTAATGTGAAGATAACCTTATGGTACGGGCAGTATATATTTTACTCAAATCTATCCAGCTGTTGTTCAATTCTTTATTTAGATCGAACACTGATATTTTTTAGATATGAAGCATAAACTTTAACGTAGTGATAGCTAGACTTCCTTCCTCTATTTATTAAACATCTTCAATGAATTTGTATAAAATCCATCCACGTTTGTCAAGTAATTCAGTCTCACATTTTGCGGCAATTGTAAACGACTGAAAAACATACAGGATTGCAATCCCTGGCAATATTATCTTATGCTTCTAGAAATAAGTATGTTGTGTTCGTGAGAAAACAGTATCTGTAGCAACTGGTACATACACTAATAACAATTATAAATGTTTAAAATGTATGGCTTAAGTAAGACACACTCGGTCATAGAGTACTATTTTCTAGTTTCCTGTCCAACTTTTGAAAATCTCAAGTAGACATTAAATTTTAAAATATAGAAAATAGTGTAAATATGAATTGGAAGAATATTTCTTAAAGACAGAAACATTCTTCTTGTCTAAACGAATTGAAGCCTTATCCCCAAAAAGTAGATATCTTAGCGGAAGCCCTTTTTAGTGGAAGAATCAAACTTTATAAAATTCGAACAGTATTCTACATTTCAAAAAAAGCTCTAAATTTAACTACTTAGTCCCCCTATCAACTGTTGCTGCATTGTGTAAGGAAGTGATATATCCCCTCCACTTCAGGACCTCTCGTAAATTCCAATCCTGGTAAAGAAAATTCGTAAAATAACAGAACATTTTGATTGCATTTTCTCAAATGCATGAAGTATATTAATGTCCGCCGGTAAATATACCACATGGATAAATTCTCATACTGTCAATGTGAACAAATTAGGTTTTCCAACAGACATTTATCGTTCAACCCAAGGGAAATTTCTTGATTCTTTTGAATCAAGCTGATACTCGCTACAAGCTTCGACAATACCTTCGAGTATCTTTGGGTTATAAAATACAGGACCGCTAAATGAAGCCGATATTCGAAGATAAGCAAAACGAAACGGATACACGAGTTAGTAGTAGAATACCTTTTGATATTTCCGCTGTCGTGACGCACGCAACGTTTCACTTGAAAATTCTGGTCTACAACCCACTCTGTTTTCATCACCGTGAAAATTAGGAACGTTATCACTTTATTACTAAATCATTAAGAAACAAACCGAAACAGAAAGGAACAGGCGTTTAAATATTTAACAGCTTCGATAAAACTCTATACCGTTTGCTAAAGCACAATTAAAAGGAAAATCAATAATTAATTACAGGTCCAATTAATAATAAAACCTATATGTCGTATGAAGCATGACTTTCACGGTAATTAATAAAAATGGGTTCGATTGATTGTTACCACTTTAATATATTTTTACAGGGTCGAGGTAATTAGAAATAAAATGTTAAATGTTGACCTTAATGGAACGAACAAAGAAAACTGTGTAAATTATGCAAATTTTTGGTAAAGCCAAAACACCTTCGCACTTCACTAAACAAAATTGAAAAAATTTACATTTCATGTTAAAATTTGTTACGTAGCGTAAAATAAACCGTAAAATTATTTTGACGTTTAGCTGTGTAATTCCGTCTTTGACCAAAATAAGTGGGCGAAGTTAAATTACAATGGAAAAACTGTAGTTTCTATCGTTTGTGATCAATTGCTAATCATACTATATAAACAGAGTTAACCTCAAAATAGAGTAACCCTACTGTTACAAAATGCTTTCTTTAGCTGAATCTGAAAATACCTATATATCTATTCAGTACCTCTTTCATTTGTAATAAAAAGTTAGGTTTACAGTGTATGGCTGGAGTACTATAAACCAATTCACTACGACCGTTCTTTATTAAATCTAACCCCAGTGAAGAATAATGCGTGCTGTCCTTGATAATCATGAGGTTGTCACAGTCGCAAAAATGTAAATCCATACATCTAACTTCTTAACATCATGTAGGACACGGAATTCACTCACACTCCCCGAAAACTAAACATACCGTAAAATAAACATAGAATTTCTTGCGAGGTTTCCAATCTGTTGCAAACTACTCTTACTGGGGGTAACTTATAAGCAAAAACTTCTAAATATAGCAAAATCACAGGCGAAAAGCATTAGGACATGTAGTAGATGTAACAACAACGTCGATACAAAATATTTACATTTTGGGTACCGTCAAGTTTCTGGTCCTTAAGATGAAGTATCTACGTAGAAACATTTTGTTAATATAATTAAAATACTATGCAAGCTATTAAGGCATCATAAAGGAACTGGAAACTGCTTGAAATGTTACATACAATACAAAACATTTAATTACCTACAGTTTAAATAAATGTCGGGATTAAAAGTGAACTAAGAGAGGCTTCATTTGAAAATGAGAAAGTACGAGCCACTCCGTATTATATTTTTCTATGTAACACAAAAGTTTAAAAAATGTGAACCGATTGCTGTTGAAGATAAATAAGTGCTTGGTATCCTAGGATTACAGTCGTCATTAAAAGATCACACTCTAATCTACTAACACCATACCTGCGCGATCGATAATTCCAAACAAAACGCATAAGTGAAATATCTAGCCTCAATCCAATCACTCAAGTGTATCACAGAAATGAGTTCTCGGATCGCTTCCGTATCTACTATAAACAGAGGACATGTCAATAGCAGATGACACGAAAGCGGATACCTCTGCTGATGATGCAGTCATCAACATTCAGTCCACGCAAGACCATCTAAATTTGCTACAAATACGACTTCAAATATCGCGTAGCCTACTTAATAGAAGTAAATCCCGACAGGTAGCACTCACAATTAAAAAAAATTCCTTAAATAAATACCGTTAAATACTTAAGATACCTATAAAAATCAAACAGCGGTAATACAAATCGGCGAATACCAGTAAGTAGCCAAGATAAAAAATGGGTGGTCGGCAGGAATGTACCTTATCACCGTCACTATATAACATATACATACAACGAGCACTAGAGGCGCTAAGGAATACAATGGACGTTGGAGTGAAGATACAAGAAGTAAAGATCGATATGTTAAGACACGCTTATGACATCGCACTCATTACAGATAATGGAGAATACCTAGAACCAGCACTAAATGTAATGGAAAAAATACTGCTAGGGAACTACAAAATGGAAATAAACAAAACCAAGACCAAGGTAATGGTCTGCGGAAAGAACTACGGAGGAAATATAAGGATAGGAAATACAATTATAGAAGAAGTAGACAAAAAAAACCGAGTAGCCCAGTGGTAAGAGGGCTAGGCTCGCAAAGCGAAGTCCTCGGTTCCAACCTTGGGATAGGCAGAAATTTTTCTGTAATTTCTAAGGTCGGTATCGAGCTCGGTAATACATTCGACGTTGGCTTACAATAAACGGCGCTTCTCCTAACCACTGGCTGACCAGGAGAAGTAACAAGGCCACACACAACATCATACACACAAATAACACGAAATAATGAAAATGGATAGAGCGAATGTAGTTGAGGGGAGCGGGAGGAGCGTGATGCAAGTCCAAAGGGGCCCGTCACCTTCAATTAATCCCGAATGTATGAATGGCAACCTCAACACCGAAAGGTAAAAGAGGAATTGATAAAGGAAGAAAGAAAGAAGAAGTAGACAAGTTCCCCTACCTAAGTAGTACAATAATCCGCGATGGACGAAACCTACAAGACATAAAATGTAGAATACAACAGGCCAAAAAAACCTTCTCTGACAAGAAGAACTTACTAGTATAAACAGCATCTCAATAGCAAGCATAAACATATATCTGGAGCGTGGCGCTACATGTTTGTGAGGCATGGACCATTGAAAAAACTGAAAAGATAAGATAATAGAAAGGGAAATAGAAGAAATAAATGCTCGAAAAAGGCCGTGTCTCCAGTATATCAAACAAATCATGGAAAATGCGGAGTGTGACACTTATGAAGGGCTTAAAAGAAATGCAATAAACCGCCAAGAACGGTCAGCTGTGACAAACCAGGTTACGGGCTGACGAATTAATGGATGATGAAAATCTAGATAGTAAACCAGACTGTAAGTAATAACCGTTTGCACATATTAACAATGCCGATTGACAATTTAATTTGAAATGCAACCTAGTCGGGAAAGTATCTTAACTTGTTTATGACGCTATTTCCGAACTCTTAAGTGTCTCAAGCGGTATTTTCCAGTAGCATTTCAGTTACCATGCCAATCGTCAATTCCGCCGATTGTGAGGCGCGATCGGTGATTAGTTTTTTTCTACATGCAAAAACATTTACTCAGTTGAAATTCATCGACAGCTAGCTAGCTAGATATAACGAAAGAAGCAAATGCGAGGAAACGATGTCTTTGTTCAACGAATGAAGAACAAACGTGCAGGATGAAGCAAGATCTAGACGCTCATCTATCATCTCAAAAAAAATTAAAACTGCGGCTGCTGCACATATTCCACAAAACAGAAATCCATAATTGATGAGCTTCATGTGACTTTCCTTATTGATTCATGTTCTGAGTTGTTTAAGAAATTATCAGTGAACACTTTCACTACATGAAAATGTAGTTGTGTCCCAAGAAAGCTGACACCAGAACACAAACAGACGAAAATGGCTGCTTCTCGGGCGTTTTTTTAATTTTTACTGTACAGAAGAGGATGCATTCTTGAACAGTATAGTGTCGGGAGATAAAACACACAGCTGAAACTAATGTAAGTCCAATCCAACCCAAAAAGTTTAAACAGGCACCTTCAACCTTATAGTCATGGCCACTTTTTTTTTGGAGACCGGGTAGGCATTTTCTGATTGATTATCTGCCTCGAACTTCGCGGAGAAACTATCCATGCAGAAAGGCACTGCGAAACCTTACACGCACTATACAGTACCGTCAGCAAGGCACGCTTAAGACACAGCAGAAAAGTTTCGATGAATTGGACCATCCTCCGCACAGTCCGGATCTTGCTCCATATGACTTTATCTCTTCCTTAAATTAAAGAAAAACAGATGTAGACCAATGACGACGTGTATCAAACTGTCACCAACTGGTTCTAGAAACAGGCGGCAGAATTCTTCAACGAAGGGATCATCAAGCCCGTCTTCCGATTTCAAGAAAGTATGTATGTCAATGGGGTTTGTGTTAAAAAATAGTTTAAGACATATTTTCAATGTAAAAACAAGGATTTTGAGTTAAAATAAATTGTTATCAGATTATGACAATACGATTCTTACTTAAAAGATGACCCTCGTATAATAGGCGCACCTTAGTATGTATGAAACCACACTCTTCTCGTGTAGATCTCAACATAGCTTAAGTACAAGTACATGTATTATATTAACAAGTTACTAGACGTATTGTTGCTGCGAGAGAATAATAAAAAACTGAAAATGAACTATGCAATAGAATAGACTTATGACAAAGTAGTCCAGGTGACGTTGCTGAACGTTTTTGTTGTCATTTCACCCTTAATATAGTGTTAAATCAAAATATTAGCCCGTATAATGTAGTCCATTCTGATTGTTGATTAATAATTAAAGAATATGCGAATGCTGACAAAGCACACAGAAAGTTAGAGGCAACCGTTTTAAAAAATTACTAGATGCCGCAACCATATCAAAATTACGTTGACATGGTGACAATATAGCTGTAAATATTAATGATATCTATACACTATTTCAAACAAGCATTAAGCACAATCATACTGCTGCTAAATTTATACATGGTTGTTTTCTTAAAATAATATATTTTCACCTAGCAGGTCCTGCTTAAGGGCGCTAAGCAGGTAGCTACCGCACTGAGTAGATTCCGTTTTCTAGAAGAATTTGTACAAGAGAGCGTAGGTCGTAGCCCACATGTCCACTATTGTTTTTATAAAACGGCGTCCCCGGTTCGCGTATAATGTTTTTAAACTGTAATTCTGTTAAATTCCCTGATCATGGAACCTACACATACCAGAGCTTTGTACTAATACCTAACAATTAGTGTAATTATTTTTATTTTCGGAGCACTTTTTTTAAACAAAGCGAATGTACTTTAATGTATGGTTTCATTAATTACTCACAACGTGTGTGCGTGCGTACACCGCAAAGTGTGAAAACGTATAGCATTTTAAATTCCTGACGCATGTTAGTTTATTGAGTTAAAACTGAAATATACAAGCATAAAAGCTATATTTTACTTACTGGAGAACGCGCTTTGCTTAGATAATCAAAAATTTTATTTTGTTACAACGGCCTTTACTCATTTGTAATCCTTTTATCTTTTCTAATTATGAATTTTATTATTTCGGTGTAACATTTGTAAGCCGAATAATGAACTACCAGCTTGATTCATTAGTATAAAACAACTTGAAAATTAAATCCATCGCGTTATGTAAGCAGACAGAATATATCATGGAAACTAGCCAGCGTTAACAAGCGCCAAATTACAGTTCAGAAACATATTGTGAAACGTCATATCTGCATTTCGAACTGCAGCATTTTTTACAATTTTAGTAAGCATAACAGAAATATCAATACACAGGCACAAACTCTCTGAAATAATTATTATAATATCGAGTTACTAACATAAACATCATAAAATAACTAATGCTAGTGTTAACATACACTGTGTCTATAAAGTAACCCCCCCCCCC
>JABXWE010103245.1:0-10149 GCA_014611495.1 Limonius californicus | reverse complement strand
GAACACTTTCACTACATGAAAATGTAGTTGTGTCCCAAGAAAGCTGACACCAGAACACAAACAGACGAAAATGGCTGCTTCTCGGGCGTTTTTTTAATTGTTACTGTACAGAAGAGGATGCATTCTTGAACAGTATAGTGTCGGGAGATAAAACACACAGCTGAAACTAATGTAAGTCCAATCCAACCCAAAAAGTTTAAACAGGCACCTTCAACCTTATAGTCATGGCAACTTTTTTTTTGGAGACCGGATAGGCATTTTCTGATTGATTATCTGCCTCGAACTTCGCGGAGAAACTATCCATGCAGAAAGGCACTGCGAAACCTTACACGCACTATACAGTACCGTCAGCAAGGCACGCTTAAGACACAGCAGAAAAGTTTCGATGAATTGGACCATCCTCCGCACAGTCCGGATCTTGCTCCATATGACTTTATCTCTTCCTTAAATTAAAGAAAAACAGATGTAGACCAATGACGACGTGTATCAAACTGTCACCAACTGGTTCTAGAAACAGGCGGCAGAATTCTTCAACGAAGGGATCATCAAGCCCGTCTTCCGATTTCAAGAAAGTATGTATGTCAATGGGGTTTGTGTTAAAAAATAGTTTAAGACATATTTTCAATGTAAAAACAAGGATTTTGAGTTAAAATAAATTGTTATCAGATTATGACAATACGATTCTTACTTAAAAGATTACCCTCGTATAATAGGCGCACCTTAGTATGTATGAAACCACACTCTTCTCGTGTAGATCTCAACATAGCTTAAGTACAAGTACATGTATTATATTAACAAGTTACTAGACGTATTGTTGCTGCGAGAGAATAATAAAAAACTGAAAATGAACTATGCAATAGAATAGACTTATGACAAAGTAGTCCAAGTGACGTTGCTGAACGTTTTTGTTGTCATTTCACCCTTAATATAGTGTTAAATCAAAATATTAGCCCGTATAATGTAGTCCATTCTGATTGTTGATTAATAATTAAAGAAAATGCGAATGCTGACAAAGCACACAGAAAGTTAGAGGCAACCGTTTTAAAAAATTACTAGATGCCGCAACCATATCAAAATTACGTTGACATGGTGACAATATAGCTGTAAATATTAATGATATCTATACACTATTTCAAACAAGCATTAAGCACAATCATACTGCTGCTAAATTTATACATGGTTGTTTTCTTAAAATAATATATTTTCACCTAGCAGGTCCTGCTTAAGGGCGCTAAGCAGGTAGCTACCGCACTGAGTAGATTCCGTTTTCTAGAAGAATTTGTACAAGAGAGCGTAGGTCGTAGCCCACATGTCCACTATTGTTTTTATAAAACGGCGTCCCCGGTTCGCGTATAATGTTTTTAAACTGTAATTCTGTTAAATTCCCTGATCATGGAACCTACACATACCAGAGCTTTGTACTAATACCTAACAATTAGTGTAATTATTTTTATTTTCGGAGCACTTTTTTTAAACAAAGCGAATGTACTTTAATGTATGGTTTCATTAATTACTCACAACGTGTGTGCGTGCGTACACCGCAAAGTGTGAAAACGTATAGCATTTTAAATTCCTGACGCATGTTAGTTTATTGAGTTAAAACTGAAATATACAAGCATAAAAGCTATATTTTACTTACTGGAGAACGCGCTTTGCTTAGATAATCAAAAATTTTATTTTGTTACAACGGCCTTTACTCATTTGTAATCCTTTTATCTTTTCTAATTATGAATTTTATTATTTCGGTGTAACATTTGTAAGCCGAATAATGAACTACCAGCTTGATTCATTAGTATAAAACAACTTGAAAATTAAATCCATCGCGTTATGTAAGCAGACAGAATATATCATGGAAACTAGCCAGCGTTAACAAGCGCCAAATTACAGTTCAGAAACATATTGTGAAACGTCATATCTGCATTTCGAACTGCAGCATTTTTTACAATTTTAGTAAGCATAACAGAAATATCAATACACAGGCACAAACTCTCTGAAATAATTATTATAATATCGAGTTACTAACATAAACATCATAAAATAACTAATGCTAGTGTTAACATACACTGTGTCTATAAAGTAACCCCCCCCCCCAACTAATTTTTGAACGACTTGATATTTTACCACAATATTTGGTGTGCTTTAATGGGAAATTAAATATTATTTTTTAGCCCATGATTAAATTTTCTATCTTTTAAAATGGCGGCTGGGCGCCATTTTGAATTTTTATTTTAAATAGAAAGGGGGGTCGAGTGACACCTCATTTGAAAGGTCTTTAATTCTGCGTCTGATCCTAGAGTTTCAAAGAAAAATATTCAGCCAGCACAAAATTACAAATGTTTGAAGATAAAGAAGTCTATTTAAAAAAGCTAAGAATTACAGCAAAAAGAAATGAACTTAAGTGTTCAAAATGTTCACAATTCACTTCTTGGCACATAAAAAGTCGGTTATGAAATTCCTGCCTTACATTTTCATAAGTTTCTGGAGTGATATTTCTGCAAACTTCTGTAATGCGTTGCTCCAGTTCTTCAATTGTTTCTGGATTTTTTTATCAAGTAGGTAGTCCACTTTTTCATTTGTTTTTTTGCTGGTTGTTGTCATTTATAAGCTAATCTTAACTACAACTGTCAAGTGTAAATTCGGTTGGCATTTTCACTTAAAAATATCTACGTTATTGTAAATTTAGTTCATTATTTCGTCTAAAAATGCCTGTTTCTGACTTCCTCAACGGACATTTTCCTGGAAAATGGATTGGTAGGCGGGGGCCTGTGGAATGGCCGGCTCAGTCCCCAGATTTAACCCCCTTAAATTTTTTTCTATGGGGATATCTGAAATCAAAAGTGTACAGAACCCGTCCAGAAACAATTGAAGAACTGGACAGAAGTTTGCAGAAATATCACTCCAGAAACTTATGAAAATGTAAGGCAGGAATTTCATAAACGACTTTTTATGTGCCAAGAAGTGAATGGTGAACATTTTGAACACTTAAGTTAATTTCTTTTTGCTGTAATTCTTAGTTTTTTTAAATAGACTTCTTTATCTTCAAACATTTGTAATTTTGTGCTGGCTGAATATTTTTCTTTGAAACTCTAGGATCAGACGCAGAATTAAAAGACCTTTCAAATGAGGTGTCACTCGACCCCCCTTTCTATTTAAAATAAAAATTCAAAATGGCGCCCAGCCGCCATTTTAAATGATAGAAAATTTAATCATGGGCTAAAAAATAATATTTAATTTCCCATTAAAGCACACCAAATTTTGTGGTAAAATATCGAGTCGTTCAAAAATTAGTTGGGGGGGGGTTTACTTTATAGACACAGTGTATATATATATATTACTTAATCCTATGCCTTTCTACCGTTAGGTATAAGGCCGGTGGAGTTGAGTTTGTTATGTCGATGCCGTTCTGCACTTTTATTTCCATAATTTCCTATCCTGGGCCACTTGCTTTATTCCTTCCCATCTTATTCCCTTGCTCGCTGCTGCCTCTCGTATTCCCTCTTCCCATGTTTTCCTCGGTCTTCCTCTTTTATTTTTTTCCGGCACTCGCGTTTAAACACTATTTTTGTTATTCTGTCCCTTGGCATGCGGCATACATACATACATTTTAATTGTCCCTTCACTATTTTTTCCGTTTCAGGCTCCATCTGTAGGTTTTGTCTGTATGTATCATTTCTTATCTTATCTCTTTTCGTTTTATTTTCTATCCGTCTTAGAAATCGCATCTCCATTGCATTTAGTCTTGTTTTATGTTTTTCTGTTAAGGTCCATGTTTCACTGCTATACATTATTGTCGGTCTTACTACTTTTTTAACTACTTCTGTTTTTATTTTTCCAGAAACTTGTTTCTTTCCCAAAAAGGTCGTTTTCATCATGTTGTATATTCTTCCTGTTTTTCCCATCCTGTCGTTGATTTCTTTGTCAATTTTACCATTGTTCTCAATTATGGTTCCTAGATATTTAAAACTTTCTACTTGTTGAATTTGTTTCCCTTGTAATTTTATGCTATGTGTTTTATTCTCCCTCGACACTACCATACTTTTTGTTTTCCCTATGTTTAGTTTCATATTTATTTTCTGTAATTCTATTTCTAGCACCTCCAGGTTATGTTGTAACTCCTTTTCAGAGTCGGCCACTATAGCCATGTCATCTGCGAACATAAGTTCGTTTATTTCTGTTTGTTCCATTTGCCAGTATCCTAATTTTAACGTCTTCATCTTTTTCTTAGCATTTTTAATTGCTTCATCTAGCACTATTGAAAACAGAAGGGGACTCAACACACATCCTTACTTTAATCCTATCTCTGTTACAAACTCTCTTGACTCTTCATTATTCGTCCTTACTATATTTATGTTATTTCTATACATTGATTTTAGTATTTCTATCGTTCTTTTATATATATATTGCTATGATATTTAATCTATAGTAATGTTAGTATAATAAATAATAACTTATACTATGTTAGTATTATAATATAACTATGATAATATGAGAATTTTGGCTTCGTAATGCTTTACGAATAGTAAAAAGGATATTATTTTCATGATAGGAGGATGTTTGTGCCTGAAAATGTTTATAATTAGTTTGTTTATAATGTAAGGAAGGATATTTATAAGATCATATTGATAAATATTGACAAATGTATACTTGATAAGATAAAATGGTATCGTAGGATGTTTGCAAGTGCTTCATACCAGTATCATGAGTGATAAAAGTATTCTTGAGAGGAGATACTCTTTAGTGAGTGAAAGTGAGACATTGTAGTGCGATGCAGGAAGTTGTTTTAGTTGTTTTAAGGGTGTGAAGAAGCCCTGAAACTTAAAATCTTTTATTATTGTGAATTTATATTTTGTAATGATGGGTATTACTACATTTATTTATGTTTAATTTTGATATTATGGTTGTATTTATATTATATTGTATGTGTATAGAAGTGTAGAAGAAATTGATGTTGTTATTTTAAATTTGTTTAATATTTATAGTTAAAATTGTTGTATTAACTTGATTTGCAGGTTAGATTTCTTTAATTGGTTATTTTTCTATGTATTATAAATGTATAAGGTGTATAATTTGGTTCTACATGTTTGTTTATATTTGTTCTTAATGTTTATAACAATTTTGTAGCGTTTTGATGACATTTTGTGTTAAATTCAATTTTAAAACACATGTAAATTTTTTTATCTTAAATTTGATTGTATTTGGTGTTGAAAGATGCGTAATTTTATCAGGATTGTAAATCTGATGTTTGTTTATTCAAATTTTAATTATTAACTTTGTTATTAATCATTTTCTAATATTATTAATCATATGTAGATTTATGTGATAAGTGTATTCAATTTCATTGGTACATTTCTGGGTCTATTTGCGCGTGAGTTTCAAAAATAGCCAAAATTTGATTTTAGTCTGTCTTCAACGCTCAAAGAGTAAGCACGTTTTCATCGTTAGCTCTGATTTTGAAAATTAAAAGTATTAAGAACCATATTTGAAAATTATGGGCGGTGCCTAAAGTTGTTGATTTTAATTATGAAGAGGTTATGTTGTTACTTTAATAGTGGAATTTGTAAAAGTTATTCGAAAAGTGTTTATATTCATTTAAAAGCAGAATAATAAAAAGTTTAGTTATTCTACAATTTATAAATAAGTGTTTAATTTGGTTTTAAATAATAAAAACTTACCTGGAGTGTATAATCAACAGTGGATGCATTTTCAAACTTATGATTTAATAAGTTAAAAAGCCTGTTAAATGCAAAGTGAAATTATTAATGAGTTTAATGAGAGGAAGTTACTTACCATTTCTGGAATATTTATTGAGTTTTATTACAATAGTAAGTAATTCAGCAATGTTTGGTGCCATCTGAACAACAAGATCACGCGAAGTGGAGCGATCATCTGTTATTTGGCGGTAAATTGATGACAACGCGATTTTGACAAGCCAATTATACACGGTGCTACATCAACATTAGAATATACAACCGGAGCCAACATTTATAAGGAAACAGATAAGTCTTATTATAAAGTTTATTGATTTGTGTTAAATTTATTATTATGATATTTTGTAACTGTCAATGGGCGAGGCCGCGAATGTTAGAACCCTGAGATTATTTTTATTTAATTGTTTGGATGATATAATGTTTAATTCAATTTATGGGAGTAATCAATATTAAAATTTTATTTTTATGCTAGCCGAGGTATATAAATCAAAATTACATTTAACCATATTATAATAAATTTTAATAAAAGTATAGTTATAATTATCTATTGAGATAATTCACAGAATCTTTTTGATGCAAGCCAACGTGGGGCTATTTGTTTATTAATAATAATATTTAATAAGAGTATACATAGCAATATATATATATATATATATTTATTTTCGGTACAAGTCAAGATCTTTTGGAGTTACAAACTGTACAAGAGGAGATCCTTTTTTTAAGGTGAGATCCGATTTTGGATCTCATCTTGTATCCCTGTGTATATCGTACTCATTCAAGAGGGGAGGTCAAGGGGTGGTGAAATTCAAATTTTTGCCCGGAGCTCAGTTTGTACCCATTTTGGTCGATTTTATACTCTAGAAGTTCATCTAACTCCACTGTAGAGAGCGCCGCAGCGCCTTTTGTGTATAAAACCGCAAGATATATTTTCCAGTCAACTTGCGATCCAACACGCTTGGCAACATCGCGGATATAGTTGCAGCTTGGTTTCTTGGAAAAACACTTTGCTAATCGCTGCGTTAGTCGTACAACTGCATTTTTTAATTTATTTATTTTTAAAATTATTTCTATGCGTCTGCATGGAAATCTCGTAAATCGCATGAGCTACAAATTCGGTTGAGTACTATTAGCATTATTTATTAACACCTAACATTTAAATAAGAAAATAACTTTTAGTTTTGTCTAAAAATAGGAAAACCCAATGTTTTTATTTATAATAAAATACTTGCAAATTATGAGGATACTTTCTTTGTTGTTTAAATACACGCCGTAGGTTTCTGTTTAGTCCAATACCATGTGGTTTTTATATATAAAATTAACAAAATTACAGTTACAAAACTATTTTAACATTAGTAGACCTTGACTTGGCAAAAATATTATCAACTATTATGTTAAAAAACTGACTTTAAATGATAATGTGCAATTACACTAAAAATTGCAGGAAAATAGATCATATTTATAGCAAATTTATACGAAATTGTAGACACCCTATTAGCACATTTAATTGTTAATCAATGTCTTACTTAAAACGGATTGCTTAAGTAAAAAAAATCAAATAAACATTGCCATTATTTGTTTAAAGTAACTCTCCATCCAAAATATGTTTAGTTACTGTATTTTGAGCAATATAAATACTTATCACCAAAAAACGAACTTAAATTATTAAAAGGCAAAAATAAATTCAGTTTTTAGACAATGTGTAGCGAATTTAAAGGGCCTATATTATTTAAATAACAATAATGTGACGGAGGTTAAGAATTACAATTTACTTCACTAATCATTGTTCTATAAAATAGTCAGGATTTCATTGATAAATCAATAATTATTTAGTAACTAACAACTTGCAAACAATATTAAATTTAAAAAACGGGGAGGTCTGCTAATGTGTAAATAGTTTTGTGTATATTATACTCTAATAATTTGAAAATAGTAGAGTGCCCGCGCTGCAAGAAGACCCTTAAATAAAAAGTTAGTGGGCACTTCAGAGTGAAAATTGTTGAAGTAGTCCAATTTGTTGCTTATGCCTTATAGATTCGAAATCCGCAAGTCGTCAAAAAATCGTCCTGTGCATAAGGGCACAAAATTTAAAATTCATCTGACTGCACATTCGATAACCTTAGATGGTGAAGCATATTATCGCGAAGTATCAAAATTATCTTTGTACGTTTTGTATTTTTAAAATATTAATGAATCCTGAGAAGCTAACGTTGTTTATACGGAGAAAAAATCTTCTAATTCAATTTATTCGTTTCAGTTCACCAGTGAAATCGGGATTTTTTTCGACTTTTTTCGCTTTACACGCTATTATTTCCCAAACTATCAACCTAGCACGAAAATTCATTCTTTATAAAATGTGTATTATTCTGTATGAAAGGTACTGGTTTTTAAATTTTAATTTTTAGAGTTATCGTAAACGAGATATTTCACTAAATGTAAAATATTGCAAAATATTTTCAAAAACCTACATGCCCGCTGTCGATCTGTGACTCACGTTGCTTCGCTTCTCCCACTGCTCTACGCCGCAGTAGCACCCCCGCGCTCACCCCGTAGCGGCCTAAGCCGCTCTCGATTTGGATAGGGTTTTAATACAATAATAATTAAAAGAAACAAAAGTAAATATTTATTGACTCTCAGAGTTATCTTCAATAAAAATAGTTTCTGATTGCTGATTACGGTTGACTGACATATATTAATTTGGTGGAAATCCTGTTAGAATTCTTATACAGCGAAAGAACTGGAAACTGGGAACTTCATTTAATTAGTTTTAAGAAAATGCTTCCTTGGTTCTTTGTATATAATCATATAAACTATTCCCAATGGGGAGCAATTTATTTAGTTGACATGTTAAACCTGCCACATAATGCCCCAGAAGTAAAGAAGGAATTTGATGATGGAAATTTCGTAGTTAAACGTTTGCTAGGAAAATTTAATACCATTTCAGTTGATCAAGCAATAGAACATGTGAACAAAAATGCTAAGGATGCTGGTGGTATTGTGGGTTTCATCATCATCATCATCATCATCTGACATGGAGCTGACTCGAAGGCCGATCCTAACTAAAAATAGCACAAGACTTTATGAATGGTTTCTGAGCTTTAATGAGGTAGGCTTAATGATTAATTCATTCAAGGACTCGCTCAAAACTACTAATCGTCCTGATCGAGTAAGCCAAAATATAGAGATTGGAATTCAAAGAATTGTAATAGATGAACAGGCAGTGGTAATATTACAAGAACAATTTAATAGATTTAAAGTATTCACTCGCGTAGAAGATAATTTAATATGCATTTCTACAAACGAAATTATTCATAAAGATCCAAAACTGTTTTTGTTAACCGCCTCAGAAAAGGGAGAAGAAGCACTAAAAAAATTTCTTGAGGTGATTGATACAATTGACTTTTATAAACCCATTAGAAAACAAAATCTGCAAAGAATATTAACAGCAAAGCCAAAGATCCGAAAATCAGATAAAATAAAAGATGCACAAGGAGGCCAAACATTTTTACAACAAGTTTTGACAGCTAAGGAAATGGGAAGAAACATAAGTCATAGCAATATTTTCAAACATGAGCTTACATCGTATCCAATGGCGTTATCTGGAAACGGAGCCTTAGCAACTCCTTCTAATAAAAGCATTTTTGGAAACATAATAGAAAGTTATTCGACAACAGTAAAAGTTTTACCAGATTCTGATTCAAAAACCTGCTTAATTTTTGATGCAATGTCTGTAGTATAGAGTCTTGGTAAGCCTGCTGAGGCCAAGAATTTTAAAGATTATGCTGACATATTTAATGCAATAATATTTAGAAATAAGTACAACGCTCAAAGGATAGATGTAGTTTTTGATCAATATAAGGAGAAATCGATTAAAAATTCCACTCGTGTAAGATTTTGTTTTCTAATGGGTTTATAAAAGTTATTTGTATCAATCACCTCAAGAAATTTTTTTAGTACTTCTTCTCCCTTTTCTGAGGCGGTTAACAAAAACAGTTCTGGATCTTTATGAATAATTTCGTTTGTAGAAATGCATATTAAATTATCTTCTACGCGAGTGAATACTTTAAATCTATTAAATTGTTCTTGTAATATTACCACTGCCTGTTCATCTATTACAATTCTTTGAATTCCAATCTCTATATTTTGGCTTACTGGATCAGGACGATTAGTAGTTTTGAGCGAGTCCTTGAATGAATTAATCATTAAGCCTACCTCATTAAAGCTCAGAAACCATTCATAAAGTCTTGTGCTATTTTTAGTTAGGATCGGCCTTCGAGTCAGCTCCATGTCAGATGATGATGATGATGATGATGAAACCCACAATACCACCAGCATCCTTAGCATTTTTGTTCACATGTTCTATTGCTTGATCAACTGAAATGGTATTAAATTTTCCTAGCAAACGTTTAACTACGAAATTTCCATCATCAAATTCCTTCTTTAC
>JABXWE010103244.1:0-10993 GCA_014611495.1 Limonius californicus | reverse complement strand
CCCCCCCCCCACAGCCCTCTTATCATCCCTGTACCCTGATCTCCTCGACCTTGTCGAAAACACCCCCTAACAATGCGATAAGCATTGTTAGGATCCACAATACAATACAATACTGCACCCATTTTCTGTTCAATTTCCAGAACTCCATCAACCACCCCCAACGTGAAGAACCACTAAGGAAGCAAGGACCCAACTACAATCCCACAAGAAGACGCAAGAACCCACACAGAAGGAAGGAAGCCCAGGATCGAAGAGGACCAAATCCTAGAACGGCCAGCCCATACATACATCATCTAATATAATCTAGATTAGTTACAATAACATGTACATATTTTAAGTATTTTTTGAATAAACGTAATTATCATCTCGACCGAGTGATCGATTATATGAGTTCCAGCCCAGCAGCCGTCCAGTGCAGTTGACTGCTCCCGCTAAGAATATCCTAGCTTTTCTTAAATCTGTGACTTAGAATATCCAGTCATTGGTTTTGTTTATTTTACTTTACAGATGTGTACATCTTAATAGAATATCCAATCCAATTTCTCTTGAATATCCCAGCTTTTTTCAAAGCTGGGACTTGGAATATCCAATCATTGATTAACTTTTATTTTTTGTACAGATGTGTACTTCTTAAAAGAATAATCCACTGAGAAATCACAAGAATACCTAACGTGTATTCTTTTAAAAAAGAATATCCAGTGAAGTTCATAGAAAAGAATGATCCAATACAGCTTTTTAAGCTAATTAAATTTTCACGCTCTTGAGCCGCAGTGTCTACGACATGGCGCACTTGAGCGTGGAATCCGCGGCCCGCGTCTACAACCTAGACCCTGAAGTAATACTGAATATCCTGTACTGCGTTCGCCACAACGAGGAAAAAACAAACGACGGCCAGGACGCCGTTGTCGCCACCACCGCCGCAGCTGTACCCTCAACCGCATCCGGGCCCAGCCAAGGGACTCCGGAACCGACCCCCCCCTACACCTGCAGCCACTCCCATGGACGCTGATGACACGGGCTTCATCGTATTTGAGAACAGACGTTCTGCTAAAAGGCCCCGCGGCCTTGAACCCGAAACCGCCGAGGACATTACAACTCCAAACCGTTTTTCTCCACTTCCGCAGGAAGCGAAAGTAACATCCAGCGTCCCCCCAGTCGTTTTCCACGACAAGTGGACTAGCTTTTCCACAGAGCTCGCCCGCCTGAAAATTGCCTTTACGAAGGCAAAAAACTGGGATCAGCATCCAGCCCGCGTCAGTCCCCGATTTTCGGGAAATGACAAAACTTCTGTCTGCCAAAAAGTACAACAACTCACACTTATCTGCTGGCAGAAGAGAGAAATCTCTCAGGGTTGTCATCCGCGGCATTCCAGAAGCAATCGCGAACGAAGACATCAAAGAAGACCTCATTTTCCAAGGGCTCCCGGTCCTCTCAGTCCGCAGGATGCGTCGCGGCTTCGAACGGAACCGTCGGGCAGTGCCACCGCTGCCAAAAGTTGGGCACTCGCAACGCTGTTGCAGCGCCACCCCCAATTGCGTCAAGTGTGGTGAAGGCCACCATACCGGCACCTGCATGAAGACGCGGAAACTCCCAGCCACCTGCGTAAACTGCGGGGGCCCCCATCCAGCAAACTTCAGGGGATGCCCAGCGTACCCGAAGCCCACCGCCCCCCGTCCGGGGCAGATGTACTCCAACGTGGTGCAACCCGAAACTCCGCTTTCGTTCCTACAACCGCCACCCCCGCCCAGCCAAGGACCGAGAGGCCTGCAGCCGCCAACAATTCCGCCAACTCCGATACTTCCGGCAGGCCCGCTACCCCAGCTCAACCGGCCGCTCCCACCCCCACCGTCGCTGCCAGCCAAGACTCCTTCGGAAGTCTTACCACCCTGCTGGCGTTATTCAACAATTCTGATTTTTCCAGGCTAATCACCGTGGCCCAGAAAGTTCTCCAAGCCCTCAGGTCTGCCAAAAGCCCAGCTGAAATCCTAACCGGCCTCCTGAGCTGCTCCCAGGACATCGCCAGTCTTTTCCAGTCCCATGGATAGACGCCCCCGACGCCCTGAATCCCTACAGATGGCCCTTTGGAACGCAAACGGATTAAAAAGTCAAAAGATGGAACTTTTAGATTTTGCATTCAGGCACGACCTTGATGTCATACTCATCAACGAAACCCACCTCAGGGCGGCAGATCAAGTCCCTAACTCCCTAACTATCCCTATCGTAACGATAGGCAGTACGCACAAGGAGGCGGTACCGCCATTCGTGAAGTCCTCCCTGGAGCACCATTCTGTGGACCTTCCAGATCGACGCGGCGTTTACTCACCGCAGGAGTCCCGCGAGGGTCTCTTCTCTCTCCGCTACTTTTCAGCATCTACGTTAGAGACTTGCCCGCCACCCCCAACACCAGGACTACCCTATACGCCGATGACACCGCCGTCTTGACCAGTTCCCGCCGACCCCCATTCGTAGTTCGACGGTTGCAGGAGGCAATGGACAATATCGAGGACTGGTTTCGAACCTGGAGGATCGAAATCAACGCCGAGAAAAGTTCCGCCATAATGCTCACCAGAAGTCAAGTACCTAGGGGTCACCCTGGACGCCAAGCTCACCTGGGCGCCTCACATCACCCAATGCACCACCCGAGCTAAAGCAGCAATGGGGGCCTTAAACTGTCTCCTGAACAGGGCAAGCAAGTTCTCTCCGAAGAAGAAGCTAATCCTCTACAAGACAGTCATTAGGCCCATAATGACGTACGACGTCACAGTCTGGGGCTACGCCGCCCACACCTACATGCAAAAGCTCCAGGCAGTCCAGAACCGGGCCTTCAGACAAGTCTTCAGCGCTCCGTGGTGCGTCCGAAACATGCAACTCCATCAGGATGCCGAAATGCCACTCGTGATTCCACCATCAGGTTCTATGACTCACTTCAAGGCCACCCCAACCCACTCATCAGGGCACTAGGGGACTACAACGACGATGATCCCACTCCTCACAAACGGCCCAAGACCATTCTGCTGCTCCCTTAATTAAAGGTAGTATGCCCCCCCCCTATTAACCCATTCTGTAAATTTTTTCAGAAGCCAGCCAGTTCCGATGAAGGAGGTAAAAGATTTTCACATCTCGGTACTCCATTAGCCCGTCAAACAAAAATCAAAGTCAAGACCGAGTGAGTCGCTCACCGGCACTCGAAGAAGAATATCCAATAAATAAACAATTTACGAATATCATGAGACTTTCATTTTAAAGCAGAGTGCAAAGGTAGCAGCCGTAAACCAGTTTTTCCTAAAGAACTAGAAGACGAGTTACAAAAATATTTAGTTGAGATGGAGGCCATGTTCTATGGGCTCACAAAAAGCGATGTCTGCAGTCTTGCCTGTCACAATATTGTTCGCAATAACATACCCCATCCATTTAAGGACGAAACTGCTGGCAAAGGCTGGTTCTACGCTTTTATGAAAAGGAACCCGAAACTTTCAGTCCGTAAACCCATGGGTACATCTTACCAGAGCCAGGAGATTTAACCCATTGAGTGCGCATGGCACGCATGCGTGACGGAACGGTTCTCAGCGTGGTGCGCGCGGCTCTCAATAGGTGACACGCGTTTTTTCACTAGCGGATACAGACAGCTTGCAACAAATACTACCAATGTAATGGGCATGTGTGTATTTGCCGAAGGAGGAGTGTGCGCAATATGAGATAAAAGACAAGCGAAGTTTCAGACACGTTTGATTTAACGGGAATCGTGATTCCATTTATGTATTTCTTTTTACAACGTGACTTTGATAATAATGGATGTACTTAAGTGTTGTGAGTGCCAAAAAGATTTTAGGTCCCTTGACAATTTGAGAAAACATGCACAAAGTTTCACCCACGTAAGATAAGAATTTTAACTTTCTCATCTACAATTACCACAAGTAAGTAAATTCTTCGTTATTTATTTTTATTTATAGATAAAGTGGACGTCATAGGCCCGAGAAAAACGTACAATTATCAGAGTGAACATTGCAAGAAGAATTTCACCCATTTGCGAAATCTTAATTGTCACAAAAATAAGCATGGCTTTTCTTCCGAGATTTCTCCAGGAAAAACGATTTTAAAACGGCAGTGTCCGCTGTGCAATGTTAAAGACTCAAAATCAAATTTGTTGACCCATTTTGAAGATGATCATGACATAAAGTTAAAGACAAATGTCTTTGAATTTATTTCGTCAGAAGAGTTGAAAACAGCACCAAGTCACAATTTGTCAAAAAAAGAGGAACTTCTACCACTAATATTCAAAATTTTATTACATATTTTTGCCATCGCTCTAGCAATTACATTTCGAAAAGTAAAGGCGTACGCCATCTGAAAACACAGGGTTCGAATAAAATTAATGGTTTCTGTCCAGCATCTATGAAAGTCAATCTAGACAAAAACAATAAGTGCAAGATGTTTTTTGTGGATAAGCATGTTGCACATGAAAATGATTTGGGGCATTTATCTTTAACAATGAAAGAGCGAGAGACATTGGCTAAGAAAATGGCTTTAAAAATTCCCTTCGCTCAAATACTGGATGAAGTCCGGGATTCAATAGAGGATTCGCAGTTGGAAAGAATTCACCTCCTTACTAAAAAAGACCTGTATAATATTGAGCAGAGTTTTAACTTACAATCCACTGTAGTTCGACATCAAAATGATGCAGTTAGTGTAGATGCTTGGGAAAAAAGAAATGGAAAGTTCTGGTTGCGTTTTGTTTTATAAAGCTCAAGATATGTAGATATGAGTCAGTAGAGCATACGGAATTGAGAATAGAAGATTTCGTGCTAATAATTATGAACCCAGGTCAAGAAGTATTCAAAAAATACTGTTCCGACTGTGTCTGCCTCGATGGAACGCACGGTTTGAATCAATATGATTTTGAGTTGCACACTTTACTTGTTGTTGACGATGTAAGAGAAGGATTTGCGTGTGCATTTTTAATATCAAACAGATCGGATGAACATGTCATGAGAATTTTCTTCCATTATGTGAGGGACAGAATTGGTTTTCCAGTAAATTGCAAAGGTTTTATGTCTGATATGGCAGAAGCATATTATAATGCATGGAAAGTACTTATGGGACCTGCACAGTTTAGGTTGGGACAAAATATACATATAATGATTAAGTATATGTAATCTATAAATATTAATCTTTTGTTTATTTTTACAGACTGTTTTGGACGTGGCATGTTGATTGTAGTTGGCGCAAAAATTTATCAAAAATAAATTGCAAAGAAAAGCAGGTAAGATAACGCAGAACAATAATAATTACGTATTTACTGTAGGTGTAATTTAAAATGTTGTATTAGGTCATGGTATATAAATATTTGCAAACTATGCTGCTAGAAAGGGATGAAGCAGCATTCTCTTCCATGATAGACTACTTTTGTTCTTCCATGTTAAGTGATTCAGCCACAATAGACTTCGCGGAACATTTTAAAAATAATGTTGTTAATAACGTACAATGATGGGCATACTGTTATCGCCTGAATGGTGGTTTGAATACAAATATGCATGAACAATTAAATATATTTATTTTAATGGACGTAAGGTAAAGCGGCTAGACAAGGCCATCCATGAAATTCCAAAATTTGTCCGAGACAGACTATTTAACCGTCTGATTGTACTGAATAAAGGTAAATTGTCTAACAAATTAAAGGACCTACGAGCACGCCATAAAAATAGTGAAAAACTCGCTACTGATTTAATTATTAAAAATAGAGTTCGTTGGGAAATTCCTTCGACATCGCTCAACTGTTTCGAAGTTTATTCGTTTGAAAAAAACCCAAATAATTTTCCGTGTGGTTGCAAGATAATCTGCACAGATTGCGATGCGTGCATTCATAAATGTTCTTGTACATGCATTGACTCCTGCATCAAGTGGAATATGTGCAAGCACGTGCACTTACTGTGCAGATATTTAAAACAAAACCCCAATGTTCCGCAACCGCCACCAAATAATACAGGTAACATTTTAATTTTATTAATCAATATCAGCTTATGAAAACAATAATTACAATTCTTAACGATACATACTATACTACTACTACTATACCATTGATTTTACAGTTATCACACACAGGATCCTGGTTCCTCGAAGGTCGGTAAATTTTTCTGAACAAACCCATGTCTATGTTAATAAAATAGTATAGGTACCTACTTGCCTACTGAATTTGAAAACCCATTAATTTAAATTTAAACCTTTCTGCTGATTTGTGTTTGATTTATATTCTCCATGCATTATTTTTTCGATAACTTCTTTAAGTTGAAATTAGTGTTTTATAATAAATTAATAAATGCGGGGATGTCGAAGGGTGGCGGTGATGTAGACGATTGCAAAAATGCGGTGATGGCAATATCCAATTTTGTGCTTATGTTTGAAACATATGTGCTTATGATATGTTTTATATATTTTTTAATTTATATGTTTGTTCGTGCCCTTTGTAGATGACGATACCAGTTTATTTATACATGAAAATCCTGCTTCCGATGAAGCAAATGGTATTTTGGCTGGCCTAAATCATGCATCCGGGTTAAGGTGGTAGTATACCGGTAGAAATTTGTTATTAACATAATTTTGGAAAAGTTCTTGATAATTGAAAATGTTAAAATTCTATAAATAATGAGAAATCATTGAAAAAAAATGTTCTATTTTTCTTAATTAAAAAATTAGTTTCTGACGCGATTTCTCCGCCATTTAAAAAAAATATTTTTTTTTTATTTTCTGCAACCAACTTACCTACTGTAGAAAATAAGTAATTTTTGAAGTATGTACTACTTTAGTAGCTCTGTAAATTAATTTTTATTATGCGTTTTATATTTCTTGAGGATTATTATAAACTGAACTAACTTATTTACAAATTTTTGTATCAAGTTCATATTCAGTCACTTCCTAGAATAACAACTTTTTTGGCATTTCCTGCAAAGAAAATGTTTAAAATGTAATTGCTAATGGAGTAATCACGTCAACATTACATTACTGAATATAATAAACAGCAAGCATTCCAGAAGACAAGGATGACCTCTCTAACCACTTAGGTTACTCACTCCTCAGGTGCAGAGGATTGCAATAGATAAAGATCTATAAGTAAGTATAGTCGTTTTCAGGTAGAATTAAGGTTTTCGGCTTAGTGCGGTCAACCAAATAACGACCTGAAGTAAGAATTGATAGTTAAGCAGCGGTCTTACAACAGTTTCAAACAGTCGTTATTTAGTTCGGAGTAACCGAGTTCCCCTAATCCCCCTGAGCCTAATCCCCTCACTTGCAAAACAGGGGTTAAAATGTCCAGGTCTACACTTTCAAAAGTAACTTAATATATTGCACAATGTAAAAATAAAATAGAAATCATTTGTTTATAAGAAAAATTTTATTTATATAACATGTACTGTACATACTTGCACATGCACACAAACAAAACAATACAAATAGATATATAAAGAAAAATATATATATATTGTAGTAGATTTAAAATTATTTAAATTGTAAACACCATACAAATAGTAATAAAAAAAATAAGCATTACATTATATCGTAGCACATAACAAGATTACACATAATTTAAATTTTGTTTCTGTAGGACAACGTTTTAACAACTCAAATCTCGTTAATTGGTTGGTAGAATATTGAAGAAATTTTTCTATTAAAAACTGTTGTTTTCTTTGTACCACCCTTCGAAAAACAGATTTTGAACCTTCCTTATTAGCAGTATTTATTTTAAGGTAACTGCCGGTTTGAAAACTTAGCAGTGTTCTCACAAAATTATAAATGTCAGGATTGTGTAAACAATATTATGACAGGCATATGGGGCGAGATGGATATGGCGAAGAAAATGTGTTAAAAATGTGGAAGGAATCGTTAAACCACATCACACCACAAATTTGGCGGAATACAATTGCGAGAACCGAACATCGTATTAAAGACTGGTGGAACAGAGAAAAAATTATATTAGATAATATAGTAGTTAATCCAATAATAATTAATATAGGGGAAGTTTCTTCGGAATCGGATGCAAAAGATTTATCAGGGATTGATTACTTAGAAAGTGATTAGGGCATTAATATTATTGTAAATAATATGTACATTATGTAAATACTATTTAATTTGTATTACACTTAATTACCTGTTTAATTATTAAATTTATATTATAAAGATAATTCGTGTTTGTTTATATTTCTCTTAAAACTGATGATTTATTTTAAATATTTATACAGCGCCCGTTACATTACGATTATGGACACCCAAGTGTCAAGAAACATTTTAAATAGAAATTAAAAAATAACAATAGCATTTTGAGAATCTCTGGCATGTTCAATTACGTATCGTCGACGGACGTTATTACATCGTGGGGTCTCTTTTCAACGCATTACAGTTACTTGGCAAACATGTCAACGGTGGTCGGAGTCTTAAACCACAAAATCTGTCGCCGGTAAGCTTACGTTTATGTCCTTGTCATAGTGCGGTCACAATATAAACAGAGATAAAACATGCAAGAGTTGTGTGCGCTAACATAAAGCGCTAAGCCGAAAACCTCAATTCTAGCTGAAAACGCCTATACAGTGTCTCAACTGTAACCGCTGGCTTCACGAAAAGTGTACTAAATATGATATGTGTGGGAAATGTGCCCACAAAAGAAAGTAAAAATCTTTCCCTTTCTGGTTTTAATTTCTCTTTTGTTTTTGCCTGATAATGAATATGAAGGTAATTTTATTCTACCTGATAATGCAGAACCAGTTACTGAAAATGTTGCCTTGTCCACACAGCTGCAAAATTGGGTAACAAAACATAATGTATCACATTTAGCTGTTAACGATTTATTACGTATACTATCTCCCTTACATCCTGGTCAGTTGCCTTTGGACTGTAGAACTTTGCTGCGAACTCCAAGTCGTACAATTATTAAAAAACTAGAAGGTACAGCTGAATATTCACATTTGGGATTAGGCAATGCACTAAAGTCTTTTTTAAGGTCTAATGTATCGTACCCTTTTAATCATTTTAAAATTAGTTTCAATATAGATGGCATCCCTTTATTTCGCAGTTCTAATAAACAATTTTGGCCCATTTTAGGAATGGTACGAGATATTGAAAGTAGTACACCATTTGTAATTGGAATATATTGTGGTGATTCAAAGCCAAAACCTCTTGCGGTATATTTAGAACATTTTATAGCTGCATTAATTGTTTTATTAAAGAAGGGTTTTGTTTTTGAACATAAAGTTTATACAATTGAGATTCACAACTTTATTTGCGATGCTCCTGCCCGAGCCTATTTAAAACAAACTAAGTCACATAGTGGTTACTCTGCATGTGACAAGTGTACAGAAGTAGGGGAATATATTGGAGGAAGAGTTATATTACCTAATAGTGCTGCAAAACGAACAGACGAATCATTTTTAAATCAGTTAGATGAGGATCATCATGTTGGGCAATCGCCATTGCTTAAATTAGGAATTGGATTAGTATCTAAATTTCCTATTGATTATGTGCACTGTATATGCTTAGGGGTGGTTAGAAAGTTATTAAATACTTGGGTAGGAGGCCAACCATTACGTGTCCGTTTACCGGCCAGACATGTTAAATCGTTATCCGAATATTTAGTATTTTTAAAAGACAGTATGCCTGTTGAGTTTAATAGGAAACCAAGACCTGTCGCAGAATTGGCAAGATGGAAAGCCACTGAATATAGAACTTTTTTATTATACTTAGGTCCAGTAGTGCTAAAAGATTTAGTAAGTTTGGCAGTTTATGAACATTTTTTACTTTTACATTCGGCTGTTACAATCTTGGTATCTAGTAAACATATTTTGAAATTTGGATTGAATTTAGCGCAAAATGTATTAGATGGTTTTGTAAAACACTGCAAATCAATTTATGGATCAGAATTTCTTGTGTATAATGTTCATATTTTGTCACATATTTGCGTTGATGCAGAAATATATGGTGCAATAGATCAATTTTCGGCATTTCCATTCAAAAATTATTTAGGACATCTAAAACGTTTGGTCAAATCTCCTAACAAACCGTTACAGCAACTTCACCGTAGACTTATTGAAAGTGATTCTATAGTCGGTAGTAAATATGTTATTAGTCACTCGACCAAACTCACATTGGAGCATTTAGGCCCACTTGGGAATTGTGGTGATTGTCGACAATTTAAAAAACTTTGTTATAAAAATTTAACTTATACCACTGCAGCCCATTCTAATGCTGACTCCTATTGTTTAGTAAAAGGTGGATTTGTTGTGGCTATTTACAACATCTTAAAAATGCTAAATGATGAAATTGTAATTTTAGGTCGAAAGTTTAATTCATATAATTCATTTTATACATACCCATTTGAATCAACAGAATTAAATATTTTTGTGGTAAAAGATTTATCACCAACTTATCAATTACGGAATGCATCAGATATTATTGGCAAATGTGTAATATTACCAATTAGGAATGAAAAGGACTGTTGGGTATCATTTCCTTTAGTGCATTCGTTATAATTCATTTGTTTTAGTTTTAATATTTACCTATATTTTTATATCTCAGAAAATCAAAGATAATCCAATTGAAGAGGAAGACAGTGTGGAAGAAGGGTGGAGGAAGATCCTAACCAACATCAATGAAGCGGCATACGAAGCTCTAGGTAGTAGGAAAATTAACTTAAACGCCAAGAAGAACGGAAAACCCTGGTTTACTAAAGAAATAAAAATCCTAGCACAAGAAAAAAGAGCGGCATACTTACGATACATTAACAACAGATCAGCAGACGAACACGCAAATTATGTAGAAATCAGAAATAGAGTAAACGCCCAAATCCGCCAACATAAAAAAGAATACTGGACAAAATTTACACAAGACATGGAACATGATCTCTATGGGGCTCAACGCAAAATCTGGGGTATGCTGAAACGACGAAGGCAAGATATTAATGAATACACACAGACACAAGTAATAGAAGAAGAAACATGGGTGACGTACTTTAAGA
>JABXWE010103243.1:0-17152 GCA_014611495.1 Limonius californicus | reverse complement strand
GGGTGGAGGAAGATCCTAACCAACATCAATGAAGCGGCATACGAAGCTCTAGATAGTAGGAAAATTAACTTAAACGCCAAGAAGAACGGAAAACCCTGGTTTACTAAAGAAATAAAAATCCTAGCACAAGAAAAAAGAGGGGCATACTTACGATACATTAATAACAGATCAGCAGACGAACACGCAAATTATGTAGAAATCAGAAATAGAGTAAACGGCCAAATCCGCCAACATAAAAAAGAATACTGGACAAAATTTACACAAGACATGGAACATGATCTCTATGGGGCTCAACGCAAAATCTGGGGTATGCTGAAACGACGAAGGCAAGATATTAATGAATACACACAGACACAAGTAATAGAAGAAGAAACATGGGTGACGTACTTTAAGAGTCTATATGAAGAAGATAACATAACGATAGGAGATCACGATGACGTAAAAAACGAAATAAGTACGACAAAACTAACAACAGAGCAAGTCACCGAAGCCATAAAAAAACTAAAAAACCGGAAAGCACCGGGACCAGACCAAATCCGGAACGAACTTCTTAAATACGGAGGAAATGACCTAAGCAGAGAACTGAGAAAACTGTTCCAGTCAATACTCAATAAAGGTACTCCACCGGAAGACTGGAAATCATGCATAACGATACCCATATTTAAGAAAGGTGACAAGAAGTACCCCAAAAACTATAGAGGTATCACACTGCTTAGCTGCGTTATGAAACTATTTACAAACATATTAAAATCAATCATTGCGAACGCCGTTGAGCTAAGTGAAGAACAACAAGGTTTCCGGAACAACCGAAGTACAACAGACGCAATATTTGTTATACGCCAAATCGTCGAAAAATCCATTGAATACAACAAGCCAGCTTTTATGTGTTTCATCGATCTCACGAAAGCATTTGATAAAATAAAAGTAAACGACGTTTTAGAAATTTTAAAAGGAAGACATGTACCTAAGGAAATAATACAGGTAATAGCACAATTAAACACACATACTAAAACACGAATACGAATCAACAACAGACTAACGGAAGAAATCGACGTATCAACCGGAATTAGACAGGGAGACTCATTGAGCCCCTTGCTGTTTAATATAATAATGGATAAAATTATAGAGAAGGTAAAAAGAACTAACCACGGGTACAAAATGGGAAACCAAGAACTGAAACTGATATGCTACGCAGATGACGCCGCAATCATTGCGGAAAACGGAGACGATCTACAAAGGCTACTACACACTTTCTACCAGACGGCTGCATCGTACAACCTAGAGATATCAATAGAAAAAACCAAATCATTAGTAATATCGAAAGAACCCAGAAGATGCAAACTGGTAATCAACGACAAAACCATTGAACAGGTAATGCATTTTAAATACCTAGGGGTGGATATATCAAGTGACAGGAACCTAAATACAGAGGTTAAATCTCAAATCAATAAAGCAGCAAGAGTGTCAGGATGCCTAAGGGAGATAATATGGAGAAACAAAAACATGAACACTGAATCCAAGGTTAAAATATACAAAACATACATCCGTCCCATTATGACATATGCGGCAGAAACAAGGGCTGATACCTCACACACCAAAAGATCACTCCGTACCACGGAAATGAAGGTACTAAGATCCATATCAGGACACACACTCTACGATAGAATACCAAACGAAAACATAAGACAGACGTGCAATGTACAAGATGTTGTAAGGTGGACGAGAAGACGCCGTAGAGAGTGGAATGAACACGTAACAAGAATGCCCAATGACAGACTGCCAAAAATTGCCAGAGACCACAAACCAGGAACATCACGTCTACCTGGAAGACCACCGAAACGCTGGAAAGACAGCTGGACATCTGCGTCACAAGAGCGATAACGATGTTGGAAGAAACAGGTCTACGACCTATCTGAAGAAGAAGAAGAAGAAGAAGCATAAATGCTAATGGCGGGGGCGAACTTTCGGGGGTTAAATGTCCTGGGGGCCAATTTTCCGGGGGCTAATTTACCTAGATTCAACCTTCGTGGGTCAAACTGGGGTTCAAATGCACCCCACTCTTTATTTTTTGGCTCTAAACCTTTATCCACTGAGTGAATTGCATTGGGAACTTTATTTATTGTTCTTAAAGCATTCTGTTACAATCTCATAGTAACAATTTCCTTAGATTTTCTTTGAAATTGGTTTTATTTATTTTTTCTTTGCCGAGGGGTGCATTTGCGCCGCAGTTGGTCCGGTAAGTACCGTTCGAGCGCTGGCGCAATGCAAGTATATGCAAATCTGTGCCTGTATTTTACTGTCTGTTTTTGCACTGTCTAAGTGGCTGCAGTTTAATGCAAGTCCGAACTTGCTAATTTTCATCGTAAATAAATGTGTGACACTTTGGTAGGGCTCAGCATTTCGATTTGTTACGTGTTCGAGAGTTGGTATTCTAGTGCTACAATTTGTGCTTCGAACAATGGCTTTCAATCCACGAAATCCTAATTATTTCACAGACGCTGAACTGCTTCTGTATTTGGAGGATGACGTTGATGATGACGAGTTCAATCTCTTATTGCAAAATGTAGAAGACGAAGAGAATGAAGACATCGTCGAATACGCAGAGGAAAGTAATGATTCTGACGAAGACAATGCCTTAATTGGAAGTGTAGACAACTCTTTTGGAAATGTTTACACTGCAAAAAATGATGCTATTTGGTCAAAAATGCTTATAAGATGTAATACTCGTAGACGTGCCGGGCAAGCTCATAGCCCAGGGTTCGCTGGATATAAAGTTTGTTAAAAGTTTATAAAGTTTATTCCTATACTGTACAATTCTACCTTAATTAAAGTATTTGATTATTCCAACACATGCAACTAAAATTTCTAAGTTCGGAGTTAAATAAATACACAAGAAAATTAAACTGAATATTCAGAATGAAATTAATTATTCCGTAGTCCGGTCCTGGAATGTCGGTAATTCAGTCCACTGCACACGAGACGGATCGTTGCTGTACTTGGCCTGCACGCGGAGCTCGGAATGTGAGGTTAACAGCTTGCTAAATTAGAAATCAAATATGTTATTAATACACAGGATATATCAGACTGGAATCTACGGTGTCGTTACTAAAAGTTAGTTCGGGTGCGTTGAATCAAGTTTGTGAATTTTCAAGCGTCAAAGTTCGGTGTGTTTTATCGGTGTTTTAAATTCGGCGGAATTAGAACGTTTACAATTCAAACGTAGGTTGCCTCGGCCGGCAAAATTATATTACTTGATCCGTGGTAATTTCCCTCGCTGGGGTTTCGCTGGCTAAAGTGAAATATGGGAATTTGCTTTAATTATTCGGACCTATTTACGGAATAGGAATCACTAGCAAAAATGCGGCTCGCGCCAGATTAATCTAGTGTACGGATTTATTTACGGGAATACACTTCTAGAATGCGGTGTGAACCAGATAAATTCAGTGTAAGGGTTTTATTTAAACTGGACTTACTTTTACAAAACTCGGAATTACAATCCCAGGTTAGGCAAAAGTACAGGGAAACGTAATTGCTGTAAGAATGCGGTTCGCACCAGATTAAAACAGAATTTCTCAGGATTTTAGGCAGGGTTCTCAGGTTTACGGTAAATTATTTTACAAGTTCAGATCAGGACAGGTTTTCTAAGCTCGACTACTCTCTTCTGATCTGGACTCAAAAGTTAATGATTTTTCCTGGGGGAGCTCCTTTTGTACCCGTTTTCCATCTGATCTGGCTCGGCTCTTCGCTTCTCGGGTCGCGGGCAATGGGGAGCGCCTCGCTAAACTCCACTCGCAGCGCCGCGCGCGCTCTATCGGGAAACTAACAACGCGAAAATTTCCTATACAAATTTTAAAATGCGTTGTCCCCAAGAACTTCGTTACAAAGAAAGAAGATTATCGTCAAATGTTAATGTCGTGTTGGTTTGGCGCATTACTGTGCCAATTTTGCTACTATATCTGAAGCTTTTTTCCTGTTCATAACTCCCAAAATAATTGAAATTATTGTGGAAGAAACCAACAGAAAAGCGAAGAAATGTTACGATTTATGGAATGCAATGTATCCTTCCAAAGCATAAACTTGGGATGCAATAGACGACATCGAAGTAAAAGCCTATATTGGAATTATTATATCCATGGTAGCTCTTCAAGCATCTCACAAACCAATTGATATGCTTTACTCTACAGATAAAGCATATTGCAGACCTATTTTTCCTGCTGCTATGTCGAAGAATAGGTTTAACTTTCTGACAGCCTTTATGAGATTTGATAACTATGAGACAAGGGAAATTCGCAGGGAACAGGACCGCCTTGTATCCATTAGACATGTTTTTGACAAATTTGTGGCAGCTTGTAAGACTGCTTATAACCCAGGCACTCACCATAAATAAAAACTTATTTTATCTACGGCACTCACCTAACCATCGACGAACAACTAGTAGGTATTATAGCACGAGCCCCATTTTGTGTGTACATAAAAAACAAACCGCATAAATACGGAATAAAAATTTGGGCATTATTCGACTGTGAAAACTGCTATGTAATGAATTTACAAGTCTATTTAGGAAAAAAAATAACCCTGAAGGTCAGGGACAGAGAGTAGTTTTAGACATGGTTCAACCTCTAAAACTTGGACATGATGTAACTACAGACAACTTTTTTACGAGTATTAGTTTATCAGAAAAATTGCTGGAAAACAAAATTACTATTTGCGGAACACTAAAAAAAAATAAACCTTTTGTTCCAAATGAACTATTACCTCAAAAGTACAAACCACTGTATTCAACCATGTTTGCCTTCTAAAAGGATGTAACTTTGGCTTCTTATATTCCGAAGAAAAGGAATAGCGGTTATAATATTATCTATAGAACATCACGACGATGTTGTTTCCAAGGAAGAGTACAAATATGAACCTGATATTGTTCTTCATTATAATAATAGCAAAGGGACAATCGACGCGGTGGATAAGATGGCCAAACAGTAATCAACTCGTAGGAAATCTAACCGCTGGTCAATGGTTATCTTTGGACATTTACTCGACACGGCTGGAATACATTCTTACAAACTGTGGGTAGTTCAAAATCCCTACTACGAAAACAAGGCATTGGATAGCCGAAGAGAATTTTTATTACACCTAGGTACACAGCTAGTATAGGACAACATAGTGTGACACTACGCAACCCTAAGATACCAACCTACGTAAAACAGTGCATTGAAATTGTGCTACCTGAACTGAAAACTTTTATTAAACCTCCTCCTGTTCCAGAATCTCAAGATCGGTGTTACTTACCTGTGTGAAAGCGAAAAAGACAGCAAGAGTTTTTTTTACTGTTTGACATTTATTTGCAATCTGCTATGATGATAACAATAAGCAAATCATATTTAAAGTAGTGGAATTACCGTGATAATTTACATGTAGAGTAAACGCCCATTGCTGTTTCTCGTTATGAATTCTCTTAGAATTATTGTATATATTAGGTACGCGTGCTAGTGTTAGAATCGGTAAGGGAGGTCCAATGGTTTGAAGCATTTCAGTCTAGGCAGTTGATCACTATTGTCGAGCAGAGTCAATGCAAGAGGATTGGGATGCATTTCCAATCGCTGGAGATATTTGTCGCTGCATTTCACTATTTCTTCTTTAATTGTTTTCACATTCAAGTCTTCCCGTATTTCTTTATTAGGGACGCAGTAGGGAGCGTTCTCTGACTGTCCGAAGAATCTTCGATTGAAAACGTTCGAGTATTTCAATGTTGGAGTTCGACGCGGTGTCCCAAAGCTGAATCCCATAGTTGCATATTGGTTTTATTACAGTTTTGTAAATCAGTAGTTTATTAGACAGCGATAACTTCGAGTTACGGCTTAGTAACCAGTGATAATTCTTTAATTATAAGTTGAGGTGTTTTCTCTTCGTCCAGATATGGGGTCTCCATCATAAGATTTTGTCAAGGGGCATGCCTAAATATTTCACGCAGTCTGTCTGCGGCAGAGCTCTGTCCCTGGGGACTCCGAATTTCATAGAATATAGTTCCGAGGCCGCTTCTCCAAACTTCACTTGGAATGATCTTTCTTCTAAACCTTATCAAAGGCCTGGCTAACATCAAGAAAGACTGCAGAGCAGTAGTTCTTATCTTCGAAGGCAGTATTGATGGTGTCTACTATCCTATGTACCTGCTCAAATGTGGAAGGTGCACTCCGAAAGCCGAATTGGTGATCCGGTATTAGGTTCTCATCTTCGAGGATTGGAGAGAGTTTTTTGAGTAATAATCGTTTAAAAAGTGTTGAGAGCAGTAGGAATTTCGGTCGTTGATCGGTTTTCTGAGCTTCTGGATAAAAACCACTTCGGCAACTTTCCATTGAACTGGAAAGATTTCTGCCCGTAGAATGCTATTGAAGATTAGCAGAGTTGATTGCTTTGGGGGCAGCTCCTTCAGTATTCGCCCAGCGATAAGGTCATAGCTAGGAGAGTTTTTGCAGTTTGTTCTTGTAGCGATCATTGTTTCCACTTCAACGAGAGAGAAAGGTTTAATTGGAAACGATAGTTGGGAAGGGGCTGATAAGTAATTTTCGATATCACTGTGTTCGTCATCGGATGGTAGTGACTGGAATACTTCCTGGAGCGGAGTAGCAAATGCTTCAGCTTTGCTCATATCGGTACGGGCCCATGATCCGTCTTTGTTTCGAATTGGAGGTACGTGTTGTTTAGGCCTATTAAGACGACAGGTGGCTTTCCAGAGCGAGTAATCCGTATTCTATGTGGCAGACAGTCCTTTAAGGTATTCGTCAATATATTTGTTTTTCGATTCTTCGATCATATCTTTTAACTCCCGAGTAGCTGTGTTGAGCTTGCGACGGTCATTAGGTAATCTACTAATCAGACAGAAAGAGTAGGCAACATTGTACTCAATGCTATAATTATGTTTGTGCCGAACACTATAAAAAAAACTGTTTGTGAAAATTGTTTGAAATAACTTTAATTTTATAGAAATGTAGATAGCTATTCGAAATCAAAATTTGTTGAATTAACATAAATTATTTGCTTACTTTGTTTGCTTCATTGATAATAATATAAAACTTAATAAAAGTAAAAGTATAATATATATTGTTTATTCAATTTCATCTTTATTAAAACGAAGTATATACTTGGGGTGCGTTCGCTCAGAGCTGTTGAATTAAAACGAGCTAGGAAAAGTGAAAGTCATAGTAAAGAAGTAGATTAAATTCCATGGTATTTCTCTTTACATTTTGAAGCATTTTCCAAATATTTTAGCGTATGTTATGGATCTGATTTCTAATATCACATAAAGAAATGATTAGCGTAATGTCTAATAATCGGTTACTGCCTAGCTGTGTGTCGTTGTAAAAATATGAATCATTTGCAAAAATGTTGTCCACAATTTAATTGGAAATTATTTCAAGTTTAGTTTAATAAGCATAAACGAAGATAATCAAACAACTTAATTTGTAACTGACGTAATGTTGGAATATTCAGTAAAATTGTAACACTTCCCTAAGTTTTTCTATAGGGGAGGTTAACTGTTTTTGGGATCAAGGCATACAAATCATAATAATGACAAAAAAACCTTAAAATGCATATATTGAATAATAAAAATAATGGGGATGTTACAACACAAAGTGGAAATCCATCATACGGGCTGGTCCTTGCCTAATCTAAGAATAATAAAAACCGGGAGAGATTATGTCGACCATTGACCTCGTTTAACCTGGTTCTCTTTTTCCAGGAGGTATATTTATTATATACAAGTTAGTTATTATAACATAAATTTGCAAACCTTATCTGGACGGTCTAATGTTGATTAATATCCTTTTATTTGAAATTCACTTTTGATTACTTGACGAGTTCGAAACGGAATAAGTTGTATTACTTTAGATATTATGAATTTTACTTCTAAGTCCCATAATTGAAAGGACTGTTCAAGTTAAGATTTTTGAAATTAACACATGATCAATTTTGAATTCGCGGTTGGGTAATTAACCCCAACTCGGTGAGACACGAACTGACTGACTTCTTGCAATTTACTCTGCAAGAAAACTATTTCCGGATCAAGTTTCGACATAATTTTCTGCCTTTGGTCAGGTCTGGAGTAATATGTTACTGGTTTTCTGAATTTGCTTACAAACTAACAATTCTGTGGGAACTGTGTTCTTGCACTTTTTTCCCTTAGTTAATTTCCATTATATTTGCTGAAATTCTAGTATTAAGTTACATCCGTTTTCAAGCCTGTGAATTAACCTGTCAGCTTAAATAAAAGTGATTTCCCTGTGTACAGGGTGAACACAAAATTATTATTTTTTTTATTAAATTAACACAAATTACCTATCTATAAAAAGCTTATAAAAACTACGGGTTACTACACTATCCCCGGCTTTTCAAAAGATGTTTAGGGCCTTGAACGGTCCTAACATCCTTTTACCTATCTTCCCTCTTTCTAATCTATTTCTACTCCCTGTCTATCTTAATTATTTCTATCCTGTTACTATTTTTCTAAGTTTCTTTTCTACTTATTTTCCCCTATCCGTAATACTAAAATGTCTGTCTTGATGAAATGTCTCTTTTGTCCATTAATAATACTGCTGCGCATACACTTTTTTTTTTTATAACCACTTTTTCACTTAGAGGCCATGATTTTATTATTTCCACTTTTTCACTAGCTTTTGTCTTTTTGTTGAACGTTTGTTGCTGGAACTGTGTTGGTCCGGACTGCTGATCCTTCCTTGGTCTGCGATTGGTCCTTCTATTTCGTTGTTGCTTCCATTTTGTTGGTTTATTTTTGCTTTATGAAATTTAAATTGGTTTGGTTAATAAAAGGAAAAGGATTGTGGCAGAGACTGTTACCACGGATTTTTGTTGGTCTCCATTAAAAGGATAATTAAGGTATGGTTCAAAAATTTTAGTTTTAATTTATTGCATCAGTCCAATGTTGTAAATTTGGATATTTTGATACTGATGTGTTTTCCTTGGATTTAGAAGTTGAAGGTTGCGTAGTCACTGTTATTTCTTCTTTTGGTTTATGTAGATCGCCTGATTGTGCTTCTACATCTCTTGGTTTTTCTTTATTAAGATGGTGACGATGAATTAGCCAAAGGCTAAGTGTATTCCAAATACTTGCCATGAGTGCTAAACTACATCCTAGTGTTTTATAAATTGCTAAACCATTTAATATAACTCCAATTAAATATTTTATTGATTTGATGATTACGTAAAATCCTATGATTCCACTCATAAACATTCCGATGTCCGTGAACCAACCCCAAATATATTGTAGGGTGTTCCTTGCTAATCGTTTTATTTCTATACTGTCAAATAATTGTAATGATGAATATCCCATGTTATCGGTTTGGTTATACCCTGCCATTTTTAAGGCTAACATATTTTCTACTGCTGCACGCTCTTGTCCAAATAATAAGGTTCGTTGTGCCTTGGCGACTTCTTCTTGCGTGTATAATCCACTGGCTCCCAAAGGTTGTATTGGTTGAAATTGTAATTTATTTTCTTCCTCAATGTCTAAGAGATTTGGTTGATTTTTTTCTACTGGAAAAGGATTTAATCCAATCCATTTGCCATCGATGAAATATAGTGGTGGTGTGAATGAGTTGCACTCCACTTGCTCTGCGTATTTTTGGATTAGATGTGTGATTGGTGCCATAAAGTTCGATTCATTGTTTACCATAATTGGTAATTCATGATAACAATTTGTAGTTCTTCTAATTTGTGCCAGTTTTGGCGTGCATTGCATAATATACAAAACTTCTCCTAGTACTCTTCCTACGTATCCCATTTTGTTTTTGATTATTGAACTTAAAGCATTTGGAGACAAAGGAGCTATAAGTAATCTGTTCCTCATAATTTCTCTATGAGTTAGACATCTGCGATGTACCGTATCTGCGTAAAGTCGATCAATAGTTCTTTTATATCCTTGTTCGATATATAACAGTTTGCTGTTGACGTAACTAGCTAGATTTGTGTTCTGAGAAATAATACTCATTTTATAATTGATGTGCGTGAAATTACTTTTCACGATTATAATTCTTGGATGTTCTGTTTGCCAACAATCATATCCACATAAGACTGTTGTTTTTATTAATGCTAACGCGAAAATTTTTTCTCCGTATTCGACTACTAGTATTTGTTCTTCCGGTCTGTTAATATTTTTGACGATCGTAGCTGTTCCTTTGTATAGGGACGAGAGGTTGTCATCACACTCGGTTGTGGGTTCTAAACTCCATACTGTTTCTCCGTGTGTCGAGTCAATGCAGTACCCATCGGAGTATTTGCAAGTGATCCCTGGTAATAAGCTGATTTCATTTTCGTTTAATTTAACTGTTGCCATATAATCTGTGGCATAAATTTTTATCGCTGCTTGTACTATTACTTTAGTCCATGAATGACCATTTTCACTGAAAGTCGTTCCTTCGCATTTTCCTTCATCGTTTAGATGTCCTAGTAGCGTTATGGATGCTTCGGTTGTTCCATTGATGGTGATTCCTCCTATTATCTGATTGTAGATCTTTACTGTTTTGTATCGATGTGCATTTCTGCATTGTTCTGCTCCTAATGGTTCCAAAAAATTTGAGACTCCTCCTGCAACAGCTGATGTATGCGAATGCATTCCGCAATGTGAAATAATTCGTGTAACTTCTATCATACATGTTTGTACTCTTTGTACTTTAAAATCGTTTCTTTGTATCACATTGACGAAGGACGTTTCTTCTCGGTATCCTAATTTTTCGTCTGGACATGGTTTCACATCTTGTATGCTGATTACTGTCAAATTATTGTTTATATTTTCACAATCGTAAACTATTAATGCCGTAACTGTGTTTAAATACGCACTAAGTATTATTACTAGCGCACTTGCTGCGAGCAGTATTTTTTCCATCGCACTTAAAAGTAAAACATTGTTTATATTAGTACCTAGTAAATTTCACGTTCAATTAAAATTATTAAAATCCTACCTAAAAAAATTATTTAACCTATAAAGAATCTTTTCTTAATATTAATACATGAAAACATTTATTAAAATGTTGTATGAATAAAAATAAATTCCATTTAGTCCTTTGTTTTTATTCTGCACTTGTGTGCATGTTTCAAATTTGGAAAAGTGATTACTTAGCACCGTAATCTTTCTTTTAATTAAACTTTCAATATCCGTTATTATATATATATATATATTATATAAATCTAAATTTTTTTTTAATCTGGTTGCGAACGCAATCTTAATCTAGAAGATGCTCTTATGCCCCTTCGCTGTATTGACCCTAAATTTTCAACATTTGGTATGTTCCTTAAATTTTCCTGAAGTAGGCCTCTTGTTGGTCTATTTACTTCAAGTCTCCAATTTCTTTTGGGTTTTGGTTGTCTTTTTTGTTGTGATTGTTGATCTGCGCGTTGTTGTAGTCCTTGTGCTATTGCTAACGTTGCGTTTTTTCGGTATTTTTCATCTTCTGACTCGCTTTCGGAATCTTCTTCTGTGGTTTCCGCCACATCTATTCTTTGAAGTTCAATTTTCTCAGGTTGTTCGCTTTCGAACCCCTTACATGGTTTTAATCTATTTGAATGTACAATTAATTCTTTGTTTTTATATAATTCTCTAATTTTAAAAGTAACTGGTCCTTTAATTTCTATTATTCTGTATGGACCTATCCAAGGTTTTGTCAATTTCTTGGAAACTCCCATTTTTGCGCTTGGGTCGTGTAGATACACTAAATCTCCTAGCTGAAATATTTTTTCTTTTGTATTTTTATTGTACTGGATAGCTCGTCTTTCTGCTGCTTTTTTCATATTTTCTGACGCATGTGCGAATGCTACGTTTAATCTTGTCATTAGTTCTGACACGTAATTTTCATCTAAATTATATTTGAGTTTTCTAGGTTGCAAAATTTGGTCTAATGGTAGTTTTGGATCTCTTCCATGTAATAAAAAGTATGGGCTGTAGCCTGTTGAAGTATGCGTTGTCATATTATGCGACATTTGCATAAATATGGTCCAGTTATCCCAATCTAATTGATTTTTGTGAATGTAATGACTTAGAAAATCCTTTAAAACTCGGTGGATTCTTTCTATGGATCCGTTGGACGTTGCATGATATGCCGTAGTTTGCAATTTTTGTATATTTAAAGTTTTACACAATTCTTTCATAAGTTTTGATACAAAATTTGATCCTTGATCTGTTATAATTTTTTCTGGCGTTCCATGCCTTGCTATTATATTACTGAAAAATGCCTTAGCTACTGTTTCTGTTTTTTGATCTGCCATGGGTATTATTTCTATATATTTTGAAAAATGATCGATGAATGTTAATAAATATTTGTTTCCTCGATGAGATGTAACAAAAGGTCCAGTGATGTCCATTGAACAACGTTCAAATGGTTTAGAAATTTCTGGAAAATTTTGCAAAGGTGCATTCTTCAATTGAGGTGAAGTTTTTCGTTGATTGCATGAATGACATTTTGACACATATGTGATGATGTCGTTTTTCATATTTGGCCAGTAACATCTGTTTTTGATAACATCCAGTGTCTTCATTTGACCTTGGTGCCCTATAAATGGTAAGTCATGAAAATCATGTAACACTTTTTCTACAAACGTCTTGGGAATAACTAACAAATCGTTGCTTCCATTTTCTTTGTACAATATTCCTTCTGTATCTACAAAATAACCTGTTAATTGCTCTTCTTCTTCTGATTGAATTTTTTTCTTAATAACTTCACAAAACACATCTTATTCTTGTTCTTGCTTAATATTTTCTCTGTCCCAAATTGGATAACAAGTTGGTTCTGGCTGATTTATTGCGTTTATTTGCTTCGAAATTGGTTTTAGATAGTATATTACCACATGTATTGGTGTGTTGTAAAATATATAATTTATCATTTGGTGAATTGTTCTCCAATTTAATTTATTTAACCCACATTCTATTCTGGGTATAGCTAAAAAATTATCGTGATTTGCTAGCATGTTGCTTCTTAGGTTATGTAGCGTTTTCCATAATATCTTATACGTCGATGTTGCTGTATATTTATTTTTCGTAATTAAGTAGTAAATATTCCTTTCAGGTAATTTTAAAGTTGCAATTTCTCCTACTGATTTATTTAACCTGCGTAGTTCGTCGCTTGAGTTAAAAATTTTCCTGAATTCTAGTGCAATACCTTTCTTCATTTTAAAATCTGCTGATACGCTATGAGCTAAGCTGTAGTGCTTTGGACAAGTGAATAAATCTCCTTCTTTTTCTATTACGTTGTCATTTACTATATTATTTTTTTGAATTATTAAGAAAAATTCTTCAAAAGATAACTTTTTTTTCGATGAACCATCTGGTTTTTCGCTAATTTCGTCGTATATTCTGCTTAAAGCGTCTGCGTTGCCGTGTTTTCTTCCTGGACGATGTTTTATGTCAAAATTGTAATCTGATAGTAAAAGTGACCATCTGGCAAGACGTGATGTTGGGTTTTTCAGTGAGAAAAGCCACTTGAGGGGTAAATGATCGGTGATCAATGTAAATTTTCTTCCGTACAAATAGCATCTGAATTGCTTTATTCCAAATATTATGCCTAAACATTCACGTTCACTAACAGTATAATTTCTTTCAGATTTGTTAAAAGCTTTACTTGCGAACGCTATGGGTCTTTCAAAGCCATTTTGAACTTGAGATAGTATTGCTGCCATCCCGAAATTCGAGGCATCTGTAGCTAATACAAATGGTTTGTTAAAATCTGGATATATTAATACGTCTTCTGATGTGATTGCTACTTTCAATCTTTCAAATGCTTCTAAAGCTTCTTCATTCATTTTAAATTTAACTTCTTTTTTTGTTAATTCTGTTAGAGGTGTTGCTAATTGCGCAAAATCCTTTATGAAACGCCTGTACCATCCTACTAATCCTAGGAATTGTCGAATATTTTTCACGTTACGTGGTACTGGAAAAGAATTTACTGCTGAAATTTTCGATGGGTCTGGTTTGATACCTTCTCTTGTTAATATGTGTCCTAAATATTTTACTTCTGTAGTTAGCATTTTGCATTTGCTTGGTTTTAATTTAATTTTTGCTTCTCGAAGTCTGTTGAATACTAAGCTTAATTTTTGAATGTGATCTTCAATTCCTTGCGAATTGTGTACTAAAATATCATCTAGGTATGCGAAGCATATTTCTCCTATTAGTGGTGATAATGTAAATGAAATAAAACGTTGGAATGTCATGGGACTATTCCTTAACCCGAAAGGCATTTTTAAAAATTCCCAGTGTCCATCTGGTGTCGAGAATCCTGTGTATTTGATGCTATCTTGATGCATGGGTATTTGATGATAAGCACTTGTTACATCGAACACGCTGAATAAAGATGCATTTCCCAAGTAATCTGTTACTTGTTGTAAAACTGGTAATGGAAATACGTCTGGCTTCGTAACTTGATTAATTCCTCTATAATCTATACACATTCTAATTTTTTGCGTTCCATCTTCCTGCTTTTTGATAATTAATACTACCGGTGCGCTCCACGGACTTGCGGACGGTCTAATAACTTTTGCTTCTAATAATCTGTCTATTTCTTTTCTTAAAATTTCCCGCTGAGTCTGCGCTACTGGATATGGTCTTTTATTTATTGGTGAAACATTTTCTGTTATAATTTCATGCGATACTTTATTTGTTGAGGGAATTTCTCCTGTTCCATCGCAAAATATGTCACTGTATTGATTAATTAATTCATGAAGTAATCTTCTGCTGTATTCATCTAAGTGTGAAAAATCAAAATTTTCTTCAATCCAATTTTCATTTGAAATATCTATTTTATTAATATTTATGCTCGTTGCTTTGCTTTGATTATCTATAATTTTATTAACTGATTCTGCCGTAGCTATTACGTATTTTCTTTTTAATTTAACTTCTTGTTGTGATAAATTTATCATTCGTATTGGAACGTATTTTGCGTTGTGTACTAACATTCTTGCGGTTATGACTCCGTTGGTTCCAGTTTGACTTGGTTCTAGCATTAAAAATTTTTCTGCACTTCTCTTGAAGTTTTTATTAACTCCTACGCAATTTATTTCCGACCATGGTGGTATTATCGTATCTTCTAATACTGTAATATTGTTTGGATAGTTTTGCTTCATATTTATTTCCTTAACCGCTGAATTATATTTAACTTCTGGAATTTCGTAATTATCTTCTGGTTTTGCCTTTATTTTTGCAGCTACCTGTACATAAGTTAACCCTTTCTTTTCGGTTAATATTTTATTCCCGTTGCATAATAATTTTTCTGGTTCTCTATGACCTGTATTTTCTTTTATACTTTGTGCTAATTGCGCTGCTTTTTTTCTTCCGTTTTCTGATTCTTGATCATCTAGCTTTTTATTCATCCTATATATTCGCTGCCTTTCACTAAAATCTGTGACAAAATCTGCACTTTCATCCGTGTCAGATAAATATCCATTTTCTTGAATAATTACTTTTGCTTGAACATCAACTTGAGGTTTACTTTTCTTGAATACTGTCCTATTTTCTTCTAGAACGGTATTTTCGTTCAAATGCTTCTGTGCATTGCCTTTTCCGGCTTTATTGTGCATTTTCCTTGCGTTTCTTGACTTTTCTAAGTCTCCACCAAATTTTCCATTACAATTTTCCACATGTGTATCGTCTTCGTAGACATTTTCCTTTCTTATTATATTCTGTGGATTCGTATTCTTTCTGTTTGCACTATTTAATATTCTTGACGGTAAACTACATTCAGAATCTCCCTGGTCTGGTAAATTTTCCAGCGAAATAGTTCCATAATTTTCTCGTATTGAGAGATATTCTGGAAACGATGACTTTTCAAATTCACTTGCACTACCAATACACTCAGAATGGATAGCTTCTATGGAATCAAAGTTTCCTTTCACTAAATTTTTCTTCTTCCTCCTACTAGGTCTTGCTACGTCGGGTCCACTTTCAGGGATTTCCGAAGTCGTAGTTTGACTTTTCGCGAAGTCTGGAAATTCTTTAACTTTTCTATGATCATTGATGCTTTCAGAAAAATGACCTGTTCTAAAGAAATCTTCTTCCTTTTTCATAAAATTATTCCGTTTTTCCATCTCATTTACCTGAAAAGTTTTCGTATTGTTGTACTGAACATTTTCAAATTTTCCTTGTTGAATGTCATATTCCTCTTCTGATTCTAATTCGCTTATTTCATAATTTTCTTCTCCATAATCGTTGTTGTAATATGACCCCGTATTTTTCCAATTTTGTTCTTCTTCTGGCAGTAGTAAAGGAATTTCATATCCCCACATTTTTACTGTGTTCGTACTGTATTTAATATCAACTGCATTGTCTTGTAAAAACTTTCGTCCAATGATCCCATCACAATTGAATTGTATGCTTTGGTCGCATATAACTACGTCATATTGACAATTTATTATTTGTTTCGATATTCCAAATTGAAATTTGACCGTACCTAGGGGTTGTATCCCATGTCCCGTTATACCAGTTAAATAAACGTTTTCTAGCTTTTTAATTTGCATTCCTTGCGCTGACTGTTTTGGGAAAATAGTTATGGGTGACCCAGTATCGATCAATAATTTTCTTAAAATACCATTGATGTATAAATGGATGATATGCGGTGAGTCTTGAAACATGGTTGATTCTATTTTTGGAATTTGGACGTTTGATATTTGATAGTTTATTGGAAAATTTTCCCTTCCTCTAGGGGTTTCAGATGAAGGGTGTTGGCGTTTAAATTAACCGCATTTACTTGATTTGAATTTCTTGCCGATTGTTGTACTGGCCTATTGTTGCCGTGATCTCGTTGATTTTGTGTCCTTTGATTGTTCGACCTGTTGAAATTTGAATTGCCATTGTTGTTTCGCCTGTATTGTTGCGGATTGTTGAAATTACTTTCTGCTGAGTAGCTATAATTCCTTGGACTAAGGAAACTGTTTGCGTTATTGCTGTTAGTTCTTTGATAATTCTCTCGTACAAAATTTCTATTGTTGCCTTGAACCGCGAAGTTTTGATTGAAGTTATTTGTTCTTGTTCCGTTTCCTAAAGCATTGTTAAAACTTCTTTGGTTGTTTTGATGGTACGACGGTGCGGATTGATTTCTTCCATAAAACTTTTGATTTGGGTTCTGTTCCCTGGTAGATTGTTGATTATTTTGGTTCGAACTTC
>JABXWE010103242.1:0-31083 GCA_014611495.1 Limonius californicus | reverse complement strand
CAGGGAGGCAGTCGCGTCCACTTTTTTTTCTTTCTAGGATCAGGTTTAAGTGTTTCCTCACTAACTTCCTTTACTATTTGTTCGATTTCCTTCGTTGTTTCTTGTATATCTTCTATGTGTGTATTCTTGTTCTTTAATTTATTGTTGATACTTTCTTTGGTTTGTTCTTTTGTTATATCGTTTTTAAATTTAGTTGTATCGATTTGTTTTCTGCCGCTTTTCTTCTTTACCTTTTTTAGCTTCACTCTTAGATATGTTTCCTACTAATGGAACATGATCGGATTTTACATCTGCTCCCGATTTAAAGCAGTTTCTGAATCTTCGGTTAACCAAGATGTAATCGATTTGGTTTCGTATTATATGATCAGGGGTTTCTAAGGGTGATTTCCATGTGTAAAGTCTTCGTGCTGGTAGTTTGAAAAAGGTATTCATCACTACTAGGTTGTTTTCATTGCAGAATATGTCTAATCTTTCTCCTCTCTCTTTTCTTTCTCCAAGGCCAAAGGGTCCCACAAATTCGCCACTTCTACCCTTGCCTATCTTAGCATTGAAGTCTCCCATTATGATTAATACTTCCTCTTTCCTTATATTATTAATTGTTGTTTCAAGTGAATCGTAAAATTGTTCGATTATGTCTTCACTTTTCTCGGCAGTCGGTGCGTAAACTTGTACTATTGTTATGTTTACTGGCGATGCTTCCAGTTGTATTAATAGAATTCTCTCTGATATCGGCACAAAGTTATTAACATATTGCGCGATGTGTTTCTTCAAGATTATACCTACTCCATGTTGATGTTGATTATCATTGCTGCCCGAATGTTGTATGTTCTCCTCTCACTATCTTTCCTGCGTCGGGCCATCTCATTTCACTGATGCCCATGATGTCTATATTCATCCTGTCCATTTCTTGTAATGCGTTATGCATTTTTCCAGCTTGATACATGGTTCTAACATTTCAAGAGCAGATTTTGGTAACTAACCGGGAGATTCTTCGCACCCCTACCGCATTTAAGGGGCGCCCGTACTCGGGGTCATTGTTTCAGTATGTAGCCATCATGACTGTACTAGGAATATTAATACGGTGGTTTTCCTTTCCCTTCCGCATAGCAGTGACGCGGCCTTTCCGTTGGTGTTTGGTGGCTAGTGGTCGTATATTATTGATAATTAGAGCAAGCGGCAATGTTTGATGTTAAAAAAACAAAAAACAATCGAATTCAGTTGCAAGTGTTTAACCGTATTAGTGTCAAGTCGAGTTTGTGTGTCTGATTGAATAATCTTTCCTGTCTTCTTAAGATCATTTTTGTTCATTGTTTTTTATGCGTGTGTTACATTCGTGTTCTTAATAATAAACAACAATGCAGAGAAACCATTTAACAATAGAACAACGAAATTTAGCCGTTGCTATGCACCAAAGAAGAGACCGCCAGGTCAACATTGCTGATATGTTAGGAACCACGCAGAGCGTAATTTCACGTGCCATTTCGTAACTTAAAGAAACAGGTACGACTACAAGAAGGCCTGGAAGTGGATCTTTTCGCGTCACAACACCTCATGAGGATCGATTTCTGATAATTAATGCAAGAATGCAGCCTGTCCAACTGTTCGACATCTGCAGCAAGTGCTCCAAAATGCCACAGAAAATAGAGTCCCCGACCAAATTGTGAGAAACCGATTGGTGGAATGGTCAAGACGTAGGCTTCAAGAAGCGACATCGTGGGATGATGCACTGTTTTCAGACAAGTCCAGATATTGTCTCAGCAATGATAGCCGGCGTCAAAGAGTACATCGTAGTGCCGGACATCGTACCGTACCTCAGTATACCCAACCGGTCGTTGCCTTTGGTGGTAGTGGTCTTATGGTATGGGCTGAAATTCTTTTAGGGTGGCGTGCTGACCTTAATATCTTTAATCGGCCAACGTTATGCCCAAGAGATCATTATGGACCGTGTTCTCAACGGGCAGGAATATTTTGTTTTTCTTGACGAAAACGCAAGGCAGCATTGTGCTCGGGTTGTTACGAGGAAATAAACCATCTTGTTCTTCCTCCGCTATCTCCAGACCTCAACCCCATCGAGCATGCATGGGACCTTTTGCAGAGACAGCTGGATCATCATAATCCGAGGGCTACTACTGTGCAACTGCTAAGGGATATATTGCCGATACTCTGGCATCAAATTTCACAAGAACATATTGATAATTGCATTGTGAGTATGCCAACAAGGTGCAAAGCAGTTATTACTGCAAGAGGAGGTGCCTCGCGGTATTAAAATTTAATAAGTTTAAATTAAGTTAGAAGGAGACAATAACGATTTTCTTTATAATATTGTTAAATTTCTTCTTTAAACGTACCTTTGTTGTAATTTTCATGTTCATAACCAAAAAGGCGTTACATTTTGTTGTTTTGGTAATTATTTTCTATTGTTATGAGTTCATCCCGTTACGATTTTAACAAGTGCAACTATGAATCAAGCAAGTGAATAAACGTAATTCCGTTCGTTTGTTGATTATATCTCGTAAAATAATACAAGAGAATCCCAATTTACCTCTTAACATTAACGCAAAAGTTTTTAAAATATCGGACGAGTTGTCTGGGATAAATCAGTTTGACCCTTGGTTATTTGAAGTATTAAGAAAAATACTATTTCGGCAGTTTGTAATGAGATCTTAGGCGCAATCGAAAATATTGGTTGGCTCTTATAACAAGATTAAATAATTTTTAGAAATTGGGAATAAAGTTTTTGTTTTATTTGCTAATACCAAATCTTTCCGTTTTTGATACCAAAAGATCTAACAAACATTTGACGCTCAATAAGGGCAAAAATATCAGAGAAGTAGAAGGGTCTAACAAATTTTTAGCGAATAGTAAAATAAAATAGTATGAGTATGCTGTATTATAATATTGTTAAATTTCTTCTTTAAACGTACTTTTGTTGTAATTTTCATGTTCATTACTAAAAAGACGTTACATTTGGTAGTTTTCTTATTATAAATGCAATTGGTGTTGCCTTTAAGTGTCTTACAGTGCAAAATTCCTATTCACTTTTCAGTAGTTTAGTTTCTTCATATTCAATTATCTATTCAATAATATGATTTCTTAGGTTCTTTATTTTATAAAACGCGTAACGCATGAATAAAATCAAATGTAGAAGTGTTCAGTATCCAAGACACTTCTAAGATCCACGTTAAAATTTACAAATGTTACTTAATTTTTAGCACAGACTGAAGTTCAGTTCAGTTTTTGATTTTAGCGCGCATAATTTGCCTATTATATGAGGGTGATTAAAATTTGACTTGCATTTTATTTTTTTCTGGTCCATAGAAACTATAAATTAATATTATATATACATCATTTTTCCAAGTAACAACTCCCCTTTAAAATACACTTGTCCTATCGCTCCGGTAGTTTCCGTAGTTCCGTCGAAAAAAATTCTTTTGATTGACGACGTAGCCAATTTTGCACCGCATTCTTCACTTCATAATTAAAGGCAAATAGCTTACCTCCCAAAAACTTTTTGAGTGGCCCAAAGAGAAGATAGTCACTTGGGGCCAAGTCCGGACTATATGGGGGGTGAGGCAGTACTTCCCAGCCCAATTTAGCCAATATTGTTCGTTACATGGGCTGTATGTGGGCAAGCGTTATCGCGCAGTAGAATAACGCCCTTGCTTAAGAGACCGCGTCTTTTTGTTCGTATGGCTAGCTTAACCTTTCCAAGAAGCTCACTGTAATAAACTGAATCAATTGTTTTTCTTTCTTCGAGAAAATCGACGTAAATTGGTCCAATCGCGTCCCAAAATACAGTATCAATATTATTGATTGTGTTGTGCGTTTATACTCGTATCGTGTGTGCTTCTGTTTTGGAAAGTTTACTTTTGTACGTAGATAATTACCAGGAGAACTATGAATCCTATTAATGACATAGTGTGTAGCTTGTTAGAGACGCCATTCAGGCATTGGAAGGAAGAAGATAAAACAGACGTTTTAAATCAAGGGCGCCCTACAGTTGGTTTGATAATTTCCGCGAAAAAAGACTTAAAATGTAGTGGAAAATCATATAATCTTAAGTTTAAAATTTCTTGGTTCACCGAATACAAATGGTTATGTAGCAGCCCAACACTACAAAAATTGTTTTGTTGGCCTTGCTTGCTCTTTTGTACAAAACAGTCTGTCTGGAACAAGGAGGGATTTGCAGATATATTAAATATTGCAAGGGCGTTACATAAACATGCCGACTCTAAAGATTTAATATGTGCATTGAAGTTAAAGAATGTTGAGAAAAATCAAAACACCATAGGCGATGCTTTAAAAGAAAACGTGAGACTTTTAAAGCACAATTTAATGAAAATGTTTGATTAAATAGACTTTTCCTCCAAACAGTTATCGACACAGTTTTGTATTTAAGCAAGCAAGAATTAGCGTTTCGCGGACACGACGAAAGCAGTGACTCAGTAAATCGTGGAAACTTCAAAGAACTTTTAAGAACTAAACATTAAAAATGTTATATTTTTTCTATTTGTTATTATTAGGGCTATTATAATAGCACTTCACCTATTTTTTCACCCGCGAGCCGCCACTGTAATTAGGATGTACAATAAACCAATGCTGGCTGCAGTGCTTAGAGATGCTTGGAAAACCGCGTCCTAGATCTCGCTCTTTCAAATCAACAATCATCAACCCAAAACGCGCATCTGGACGTTTGCTGACAAAGCAGATGCTCTATGAACTGAATTACCTGCCCCAATACAATTTATTATTTTTTCAAATACCACTACCACGAAAGCCATGTCTACTTCTGCGAACAAATATGCCTCACCAATCAACTTTTCTACTCATGGAATCAAGTTACATCAAATCACTGCAGTGACTTTACATTACTACAATGTCATCCCCAAAATTCCTGTGATTAAAATGAGTTTTCAAAGCTCGAATAATGCATATTTGACCTACAACACTAATCCTATTGATGCTCTATCCACTGCAGCTTTGAACAACATTCCAGAATATGATAAATCATTCCTCGCGGGCAACAACAAATCAGAAAAACCTTCATTATCGCCCTGTAAAAACAAATTCATAACCTTTGTTGGAGTAGTCGGAGCGTCTGCAGAGAGTGATGACTGCATAAGTAGAGGTAAAAGAGTTGTTCCAATAACTCCGCAAGAATGTTTATGCTACGTGCACGATGACTCTGGTGGAAAGAGCAGTATTCAACTTCGGCGCTGTAAATGCACACTATGCATAGGCGATCCAGAAGTTGATTCAGACTTAAGCGGAACGGGAGATACAGAATCAGATTTACACAACATATTTAAGAATGAGCAAGAAAACGTTTTGAAAGGTGAACCAGAATTGCTTAAACCAACGAAGAATGTTGAAAATGTTAGAAATGAGTATGAAAATAACTTTCAAGTATGGAATGTGCTGCAATCATCAATTAGCAATGAAAATATGTCGAGTGAAGCAGAATTAGACAGCATAATTAAGAAAGAACAAGATGCTGTGCAAACTGAACCAGAATTACCTGAACCAACAAAGGAAGAAAATATAAGGAATGAATATCAAAATAACTTTCAGGTGTGGAATGTGCTGCCGTCATCAATTAGTAACGCAAATATGCTGACCGAGTCAACGGATACAAGTGAAAATGAGGAAGTAGAGTCTGTAGGATCAAGCCAGAAGAGCGAAAATGATAAAGAATTTAAAAAAGCATCGATCTCAATGGAAACGTGTGACAATGGAAAAATCAAATGTAAATACACAATAAACGGAAAACGCCGTTATTGTGCTTCAAAACACGGCAAATCATGGAAAATAGAAATATACTCAGGTGAAAACAAAGAAAATCTTAAATATGAAGAAGATGAAGAAGAAACCTCAGAAGAACCTGAAGCAGAGAAGTCTGATGAAGAAAAAGGGTGGGACAACTCTGCAATGCAAGCTGAAATGGCGGAGAAAGTTAGTAAGCAGTCAGAAAAAAATGATTCTTCTGTGGAAAGCAATATAGCTGAAAATATTTCAGTACAAAAAAATAATGATAACTACGTTACACTTACCTTTCCCATTACGGTAGGCGGTTCGGAGAAATCAAAAATAATCACTAAACATTCTGCTCAAACTAATTTACAAAGCTCAAGGAAACAACAAAGTTTCAAACAAAGAACGTCGGTTCCAAGATACAGCATTATTAAAAATTGGAAAGATTTAAAAGATGGAAGCGGCCAACTCACAAGTGGTATTGTACCAGATAACCTTCGAGCTTACATATATAATAACATTAACGCAACAAATGAAAGCAAGAAATCAGATTCAAATGACGTCCCGCGCAGCACAAATGAATGTTTTGTGTTCCCATTTGATACAGGCAAGAAATCAGATTCAAATGACATCCCGCGCAGCACAAACGAATGTTTTGTGTTCCCATTTGATACCGGCAAAAATTCCACATACACAAGTTTTAAAAGGGAACAACAACTAGACGTGTACACTTATTCTAATGGTCAATCGTGTAGCCATTTACTAAGCAAGCTGTATGGACCAAGCACAAGTGGAACGGAAGAAAACCCAACGGGACCAATTTGCGGTGAAGACTGTAAAATCGCAAGTATGTTGAAAACCCTTCAGGACAAATTTGATGCGTATCAAGAAAAAGCGTGTCCTTCAAATTGTGAAACTGTTGCCGCTATTGAAGAACTACAGAAGAAAATTGAAGAACTCCAGCAGCAGAAGCCGAAGCCTGAAAAGGAAACCCTCATATACACGGCAATTACTGGAAATAACGAACCGGATCAATTAGCTAGTAGAAGTAAAAAAAATATACAATCTCAAACTTTCAGTTCGAATATGCTACAAGATACACCACTAACTCCTGAAAACCAACCGAAGCAGAGATGTTGCTTTGAAGGATGCGAGAACGAAGCCGTCATAGAGATGCTTCAAGCTAAAATAGATCAACTTGAAAAAACCTGTCATATGAGTTGTCACAACAATTCCGCCATTAAATTGCTTCAAAAAAAAATTGACAACCTCCAAAAAGCCATGCTGGAGGATGCGAATGGTTCCCAAACACAAATAAATAAGAGCGCAGAAGGCCCCGGCAAAAAAGACTGCAAGAAAAAGCCAGAACCTCCACGAAGTTCGATGATTCCTGCAACATGCCCCTCCACTTGCCATGATGAGGCTTTCATAAAAGTGATCCACGATAGAATCAAGAACTACATAAAATCATGCCCTTCCAGTTGTTTCAATAACTCTCTCATTAAAGTGCTTCAGAATAAAATAGAAGAACTGGAGAAAGCTGTTCCAACGTATTCGAAGAAGGATCTAACGGAAGAAGATTTCGATTTAGCTGTTCCATTTCAACCAGAGAAAAGCAAGCAAGTCTTAGCAACCCAAGTGCCGGATGCGGATAGTATATTCCATCGAAGAGTAACTTTAAGTAACGCGGATAAAAAGGATGCGTGGAGTAGTACAACAGAACAATCCAAAAAAATTAGATCCAGAGTACCGACACCTTACCTGTATTACGAGTTTGAACAAAGCATGAGTTTACTACCAACTGAGAAACAATACGCATCAAATCAGTCGCCGGAACCCACCAGAGAGGCTTCCATTGGAACATCTCTTAGAACGTCTATAGCATCCCGTGCAACATCTCCCAGATCACAAAGCTTAGAATCTCAAACCGATGAAACTATGAAGAGAACATGCTGCAACGATGCATCCTTCATAAAAACTCTTCAAGATAAAATCACACAATACGAAACCACGTGTCCAATGAAATGCTACAACAGTTCTGTAATCAAATTACTTCAGCAACAAGTTGCGAGCCTAGAGAGGGCTTTCCCTAATGCTCTGACAAATACTGAAGATTTAGGGAGGTACGTCAATGGGTCTGGTAGCATTTCAGCACAGTTATTTGAAGGCGCACAATCCGATGCAAAACCCAGCAAAAAAAGAAAGCAATTTGATTCGGCAACCAATACAATATACGATGAACTAGATACAAGTTTCAGGAGGTTTGATAATGTTAGCAGTAAAGCTCTGGGTACCAAATCAACAAAAAGCACATTAATTAACCGTCAACCAATAATACCAGACGCTGAGGATTTAAATTCTATATCCGATGATCCCAATGCAAGAACGTGCCCTTGTTGTACTTGTCCAAATGCATGGCTTTACAGGAATACTCGTACGATACCCGTTGATCCCTCCAACAAAACATCAGATAAAATAAGAGATTATACACGAACAGAAACCGGAACCGAGACACTTAACAAAGAAGAAAGCAGTGTGAATTATAGAAGGTTAATTATTATTATTATTATTATTATATACGCTTACAACTTAGGCCTTTAGGCCCTTAGCGTTTATGTAGGATCTTCTCCCATTCCTTTCGGTTGATAACTTTCTGTTTCCAACCTTTTATTTCCTTTTCCCTTAGATCTTCCATTATTGCCTCTTCCCATGTCTTCCTCGGTCTACCTCGTTTCTTCACTCCCTCAGCCTTCTTCCATGCGATGCTTTTTACCACCCTCGTATTTCTCATCCTTTTTAAATGTCCCAACCATTGTAATCTGCGTATTTTTACGTTTTCTGTAATTGGTGTTTCTTTAAATAGTTCGTATAGCTTCCGCCTTTTTACCACCTAGTATTCGTCTTAGTATTCGTCTCTCCCATACTTCTATTTTATATTGGTCACTTTTCTTTAGAACCCATGTTTCGCTCCCGTAAAGCATAGAGGGTTTTATTACTGTGTTATATATCCGCACTTTACATTTTAGAGAGATGCTTTTTGATTTTAATAAATTAGTCAAGGCACCTGCACATTTGTTACTCCTCGCCATTCTTCTTTCTATCTCTGTGGATTCTTGACACGTATTATTTAATAAAACACCTAAGTATACGAATTCTTTCACACTATTAAATTTTAGCTCTTCTCCCTGGTTTGTTTGGATTCTTAGGTCTGACTGTTTTTGATCTTCTTGTGTTACGTCTATTTTCATCATTTTTGTTTTCCCTTGATTTATCACGAGGCCGTACTCTTTTGCTGCTTGTATTAGTCTTATAGTAATTTGTTTTAGATGTTTTTCGCTTCTTGTTAGGAGGGCTACGTCATCGGCATACGCAATGCATTGGTGCGAATTTGTGTATATGGTACCTTCTCGTTTTATTTTTGCTTCTCGAATGATTTTCTCTAGGGCTAGATTGAGTAGCAGTGACGAGAATGGGTCGCCCTGTCTTAATCCCGATTTTACGTCGAACTCTTCCGATAGGCTATTCCTCGCTTTTACTTGGTTGTTAGTCGCTTTCATAGTCATCTTGACTAGATTTGTTAATTTCTTTGGTATTTCCAAGTCTGTCATAGCTTTATATACATAGTTTGTTTCTATTTATGCTGTCATACGCCGTCTTGAAATCTATGAATAGGATGAGTAGTGGAATTTTGTGTTCGTAGCAACTTTGTGTTATTTGCTTTAATAGGAATATTTGGTCCGTGGTACTTCTACCTTTCCTAAAGCCTCCCTGATATTCTCCCAGCTCCTTTTCTACGTTTTATAAGTGTCGATATTACTTTATATACCGTATCTAGCAGAGCGATGCCCCTGTAGTTGCTGCATATTGACCTATCTCCTTTCTTGAAGATTGGGAGAATTAGGGCTTTATTCCACTCCGACGGCATTTGTTCCTCTTGCCATACTTCCGTGATTATACTGTGTATCTTTTGTGTTAGCTCTCTTCCTCCTTTTTTTATATTTTCTGCTGTTATGCCGTTGTGTCCAGGGCTCTTGCCATTTCTCATAGCTTGGATTACTTCTTCTACTTCTTTTATTGATGGTGGAGTACTCTCTTCGGATTCTTCCGTATTTCTGCTTGTTATTTCCTTTTCTACTCCACTATCTCTTTCTTCCTGCGTTTGGTTTAGCATTTCGGAAAAGTGCTGGCTCCATATTTTTAGTTGCTCTTCTTCCTCTCCTACGAGGTTTCCTTCTTTGTTTTTATAAAATACCGGGCTCTTTAAATTCTCCTTTTTCTTCTCTTATGTTCTTGTATGCCTTCCTAATTTCGTTGTTTTTAAAGTTGTCTTCTATTATTTTTAGCTGACTCTCCTTATCCGCCCTTTTCGCGTTTCTACATGTTCGTTTTGCTTTCCTTCTCTGTTCTTGGTATGCTCGGTGGCACGTCAATTTGTCTTCTTCCGTTTGGGCTCGTAGCATTTTTAATCTCAGCTCTTTTCTTTTGTTTATTTCTTCTTTACATTCCTCATTTAACCACGTCTTCCTTTTTTCTTTCTTCGTCTTGGGGATGCTCTCGGTTGTCGCTGCTTTTATTATCTCTTCTATCTGTTTCCATTTCTGTTCTATTGTATGTGGTTGTGTTTCGCTTGGCTCCTCGCATTTTTCTTTTATCGCATTTTTGTATTTTTCCACTATTTCTTCATTTTGTAATTTTTGTATGTCGTATTTTTTGTTTATTCCTTTTTTCACTTTTGCTCTATGTTTTACTTCTTTTTTCATGCTTACTCCGACTAGGAAGTGGTCAGAGTTGATGTCCGCCCCTCTATACGTTCTTACTTTTGTTATCAGGTGTGAGTATTGTTCCTGTATTAGGACGTGGTCTATTTGGTTCGTGTATGTGTTTCCGGGGCCCATCCACGTTGCTTTGTATATTTCTTTCCTTCTAAATGCTGTGCTTACTATTTTCATGCTATTTTCTATGGCAAGCGTAATTAGTCTGATTCCGTTATCGTTGACTCCTTATGTTTACTTTCTCCTCCTGTAATTTTTTTGTATATGGCTTCCCTTCCCAGCTTGGCGTTCATATCTCCCATTATCATTTTTATTTCCCTTCTTGGTAGCTTGTGATACGTCTCCTCTAGCTTTTCATAAAACTCTTCCTTCTCTTCGTGCGTTTTTACTTCGGTTGGGGCATGCGCGTTTATGATTGTTACGTCTTTGTTTTTTTCTTTTATTTTAATGTAACACATTCTGTCTGAAATCGGTGTAAAGTCCTTAATTAGATTTTTTAGGTTTTTGTTTATTAAAAAACCAACACCGTATGTTCTCTTGTCGCTTCCGCTGGTGAGCAAGATGTGGTTTTCGAGTTCCAATATATTATTATGCCTTAGATGTGTCTCCTGTATTGCCAAAATATCTAGTTTGTATTTGTTCGCTTCCTTCGCCAGCATCTTGATTGCTCCTTCTTCGTACACCCCCTGAAGGTTCCATATTCCTAGTCGTAGCTTTTCCTTCTTATGTGTACGACTCCGTTTTTTTGGATTAGCTTTTATATTTAATTTGATTAACTTTTTTCAATATTCTCACTTATGTTCTCTATCTTTGATTTCCGTAGCAGCTGTTTTAATGCATTTACTGTGAATTTTGTTGTTCTAGTTCAACCGACATTCCTTTCAGCTCTTTCGTTAGGGTTTCGGAGCCTGTTTGTTAATTTTTCAAGTCTTTTTTTGTTGATTTCCGCCTGTTTTTCCAGCTGTGCACTAATTGTATTTAATCTCTTTAATTCCTTTACATTTCTTTCCCACTTTTCATATCTTACGTGGAGTTCTTCTATTCTTTTAGCAATTTCTGTAATTTCTTCCATTCTTGTTAAATAGTTCGCCTTTCAGATTAATTTTGCTTTAGTCTTTTTCACTGTGCTTTAATATTACCTTACATACGGGTTATTTTTGCTTTCTATTACTCCTTATAGATGGGCCAATCTGTGTCTCTATGTGGTATCATGTGTCTTCGACGTCATGCATACGTCACTTCTTGGGCGTGTTCTATCTTCTTATATTCGACCTTATTGCAGCTGACACTTCGCCGTTCCTTTTAGATTTTGCAACTGTTTACCTTCGTTATTTACTTTTCAGGTTTGCTCTCACCGCTAGATTACTACTTTCACTTTAATTTGATACTTCAGTCTTTACTTTAAATACACTTTCACTTCTTTGAGTTACCGCTACACCACTTTAAAACCTTGTTTTTTAACAGGGATAGTGCTGCCTACTGCAGTTTACCATCGCTCACAAGGTTATCAGATACGTGAATTACTAATGGTTTAATTTCTTCAATGGTTTCTTCGATGAGTTGCTCACGTTCGTACCACTTTGTGATGAGCATGTTCGTATGCCTTACACAGTTTTCCTAAACATCTGGACGAACATGCTGTAAATCTTCCTTCCACATTTCTAAGACCTGTGTATCCCCGTAGCCATCTCTACCTACATGTTTGTTGTAATAGGTTTTTGCTCGAGCCCATACTAATTCTATAGCATTGAAGTCGCAGTGATATGGTGGTAAGCGAAGAACTTCGTGGCCTTGTTCTCTGATACATTCATCAATAACATATCATTTTAGTTTTTGATTTAGCTTTGCTAGCGCTAATAATTTATTTTTGTTCATCGTATTTTCAAATGACACATTAGTGTTAATCAACCATTGGGCAATTTCAGCTTTTCTCCATGTCAAAGTGGGTTGCTTTTCAAGCAACATGCTGTGGTACGGAGCATTATTGATAATTATTAATGAAGGTCCTTCCAAATTGCAGAGTAGCTGTTCTTTTACCCATTTGAAGAATAAATCACCATTCATTTCTCCATGATAATTAGCAGAATTTGATTTTGAAGCAAATATTAAACCTGCATTATTAACAAAGCCTCCCATACCACCAGCATGCAGAATTATGTAACATTTGCCATCATAGCCTTCAGGTTTCCGGACGCTCTTCACATTACTGTCTTGCCATGATTTTATTGAGTTTCCCTTAGAGTAAATCCAGGTTTCGTCTAGAAAAATGATATCTCTAATAGGAGACTACATTTTTCACGTATTCTCTCATAAAGCACCCTCGCTTGGCAGCAACATTAGTTTTTCCACTAAAAATCTTCTGTTACTTTCCTTTGCAAATTTAAAGCCGATGGAAGAAAGAACTCTGTGTAAACTGCTTCTGCTAATTTGTGATATTTGTTTAGCCCTTAACTCAGTATTCAACATGTCCAATGCAACATGCTTTTCTAAAAATTTACAATTAATTCAAATATCTTAAGTTAACCTCTAATTATTTAAGTACTTTGTTTATGCATGTCTTATAGTGTATCTCGAACTGCCATTTTCACACCATCGTGTAAATCGATGGATTTTGATTTACGCCTAGGCCTTGACTTTCCTGGACTAGACAAAATCGAATTTCTTTTACTTTGCTGCTTAATCCTTGTAACACTATCTTCGCTGATTTTTAATGCATTTGCTACTCTCTAAAATTTAGATTTATTTAATATTACTTACTATGAATAGCTTTACTTACTTACTTCACGAACTGCAGTTAGTGGTAATAGTGGCCCGCCATTTATTTTCCTTGCTTAAAAGTACTCTAAAAGAGAAATAATCATTGCTTGGGCTTGCGAATTTAAACGTTTGCCGGGCATTGCTGTAAGGACTTCAAAACTGCTTCTAAAAACAAACATTTGTGCATAACCTAACCAAGAAATTTACGAAGCCGACTGCACACCTGATACGAAAAACGCTTGTAAACACAAGGAGTTCTGAAAAGAACTGTTTGTAATTCTAATGAAGGCCAGGAAAACAGCAAAAATCCACTTGCAACCACAAAATAAACAACCGGTACAATTTGACACAAACAATTAAAAACCAATTTCATAAGACGGTTGGCGGTCGACCAAACTTCGACAGTACTGTACTATTTCCGTTTCACTCGTATGTATTGCCGGGCCTATTAGGCACACGTCGTAACTTAACTGGCGCGATAGCAGAATTCAATTTCTGTTGTTTTCTCTGTCTATCACACGGTAACAAATGCAAAAATGCTAAACAGCTATTTCTTTGATTACTTCATATGCAGATGACGTCCAGGAGCAAGAATCCTGGGACAGATAGTTAACTAAGGTTATTTAAGCTAGGCTGCATTCAGTTACAATGGTTGTACCCAAAGTAGGCTACGCTGGTTGTGGTATAAATTCAGCTAGATTACTCCGCTCTAGATTAAACAGCTAGATAAACATAGGAGAGCTTTCGTAAGGTTAAGTTGAGCTAGGTTAAGTTAATAATACAAGCTATACATTTCCGTAGAAATTGTAGCTGTTTGAATATTTCAAACTCAGTAATCCTATTAACGCGGTGGATTATTCCACATTTCCTTTTTCTTTCCTTCTCTTACAACATTTGGTGTGATTTTGCCATTTCCACTACCCTTCTCCATTGCTTTCTGTCAACGCTTGGCTTTCCCCAGTTTTTTATCTCCATTGTTCTCAAGCCCTTTTCTACCTGCTCCTTCCATCTCATTTTTGGTCTACCTCTCGATCTTGTCTCCCCTGGCACCCATTCTGTTAAAATTCTGCCTGGGTTGTTTTTTTTTCTTTTCTCCTTATGTGTCCATACCAACTAATTCATTTGCTTTAATTATTCTATGTTTTCCTGCTTCAGAAGTTCATCAATTTCGTAGTTTAACAATGGTCGTGACTCCTCTTCGTTTACTCTTTTAGATCCCATTATTTTCCTTTCAAAGACCTTCAGCTGTTCTTCTTTCTGTGTCAAGTTTGCTGCTTCAGCGGCATACAGAGCTAGATAAACATAGGAGAGCTTAGATAACGTTAAATTGAGCTAGGTTAAGTTAGACTAGATTAACCTAGCCGGGCTTAACCAAAATACAATTTATTTTCCTCCATAGAATGATCTGCAACGGGAAATCAAACACATGCAGTATGTGGCATGGCCTGACCATGGTGTACCGGATTCGCCGGGCCTTTTCTTAAGCTTCACTGAACGTGTACGGGAGGCCCGGCAGGAGAGTTCTGCCCCCGTAGTAGTACACTGCAGTGCTGGGATTGGTCGTACGGGTGTGCTGGTTCTGATGGAAACCGCCATGTGCCTTATTGAGGCTAGTGAACCCGTATACCCATTGGATATTGTGCAAACCATGCGGGAACAACGGGCAATGATGATACAGAATGCTGTAAGTTGCTCCCATACGGGTGCGGCCAGCCATCTTAATAGTTGAAACGTCTTGCTTTTGTTTTGCAGAGTCAGTATCGATTTGTGTGCGATAGTGTGCATGCCGCCTATACGCAAAAGGTCGTGAAGCCAAATAGTCTGTCCAGGTGAGTCGTCCACTACAAGTAGTCCGGTTTGATCTGTGGTCCACATTCAACAGGGTTAAAGGAACCTATTATTTAGTTACATTCAATGAGATCTTTTACCTGCTAGTTTTTAGTACACTGAAAGTTGCAATTGTTTGTTTTAAGCTGAGTGGCTAGGCAGATTGTCCCTTGTACAGTCTACCGATCCACGCCAGGTGCAAAATCACCTTTAAAACGAGTTATTTTAAGGAAGAAACTAAAAGTTATTCTAAGCTTAATGACGTAATAGTTACTGACTGATCAATCTATTATTATTGTCGATATGTAGGCCAAACGAACAAAGTCACAGTGGCAAAATTGGAAAGATATACTGGACGTTCCACCGACTTGCTTGTGTTGATGCGGATTAGATTCAATCTGTAGCCTCGATAACAAGCAAACTGTAGGTCTGCGACGTTTTGGCGCGAAAACCTTTCGCCACAAGGACGATTCGGTGCGAGTATACACATTTTATAAGTTTACTTCCGTAATTAAATTTTGCAAAATATTGTCAGCTTATTGTAAACATAAATATTTACTTAATTAAACATTTAATTTATTGTCAAAATTTTACAAAACAACTTACAGATATGCATTCATCTTATTATTGTAAGCTGATCCATGCATATACAGTGAAAGCCCTCCTAAGCGGACAGCCACGATGCCGCAATTTTTGTCCGCTTGATAAAAAAAATAACCATGCAAGTTTTCACGTCTTTTTGCAAATAATTTAAGATTACTGGTCGCTATTAAAGCGTCCGGTTGATTTTGTATTGGACATTTGGGTAACGCAACATCCTCCAGTTCTTCGACTTCCTCTTCTTGTTCGATTTGCTCAGATTGCAGGAAAGAATTAGCGTTTAAATCATCATCTTCGACAAGTAGTTCAGCATCCAAATTTATAAAATCTTCAGGATCGATGTTATTTTTGTCGACAGCATTAAATGTCTTGAACATTTCTGCATAGGAATTTCATCTTCAGGTTCATAAAATTCTTGTGTGGAGATGGTTTGATCACTGAACTGAAATGTTGCTTTTTGGAAACAATTTTGAATCATAATATCAGTGACTTGGTCCCATGATTTTTTATATAACTTCCCTAGTTTCGTGACTCTTAAAAACACAATACTAATATGTTGTCTGATTAAAAGAGGGGAATGCCTCAAAATTGTCTGAATATCAGTGTCTGCGTCCGGTTAATAGAACGTCCGCTTAACTGAGCTGTTTTTGCATTTAAAGCACGTTGGTTCAGGATGGCGCCCAGAAAAATGTCCGCTTAATAGAGTGTCCGTTTAGAAGGCTTTCACTGTAGTCTATTATATCTCTGCTTGCATAATCGTCCACTATTTGTTTTTATGCCAGTGTCAACATCATAATATTTTTTTAGCTTTTTTAGTGGTTCATGACCTCTTTTTGGATACTCCTTAATCCATGTATAAACTTCGATAAAATGGGATGGTACATTTGCTTCAGCGTCATTGTTTGAAAATATTCTCTATTTAAGAGAATAACGTAGAATATTTTAATATTGGCCTCTTAGAATGTCCACGTAATCATTAATCCCTTAATGACAGGAATACTGAATAGAAATCTTAACATATTTGTCAAATATTTTTGGAAGAACTTTATTTTTCAACAGTTCTTTACAAAACCGTGCGATAATATCATACAAAGAAATAATCCAAAAAATATTTTTTATCGTTTAAAATTTTCTAACCACTTTATGACTTCTCATGCACCTTCGATTATATAAAAATATCGTAAAAAATGTATGTTCAGTTATAAACGCTTTCGCGCCAAAACGTCCTCAAGCCCGATAGTCCCATTCCGGCAAGCCGTTAACATTAGGAATAAATTGAAGTTCTGTTTAGACTGACTTGTAAATAAATACTCGAACACCATGAATATTGAACAGAAATAGTTGATTATTAAATACCATTAAGAATGAGGTGAAATAAGTGCCATAGGGAAGAATTTGTTGGATACAGCAGATTTGTGTTAATGTGAGGAACAAATTACGTTAATTATTAATAAATCCCATTCAAAATGTCATTCTACACGATTTATTGGATGCCTTTTATTGTTTTTGGTATACTGAGGTAGTAAGGATGAAGGAGATTCTCCTAAAAGTGCATTTAAATGTTCGTCTTATGTGTAGTCAAGTACGCCCAATGCTGATTATTGCAGGTCTGCTGTGAGGTTCTTATAACATAAAGGGTGTTCCTGATGTTGTTCCTTTGGTAGACATCTACCTTATTCAAAATAATTTCGATAAACGTGTACCAACGATTGGAAGCAATATTTCTATAGGAAATAACGTCTGAACTACTCTTTATATTAAATTTGAACTGCTGCATCCGAGTTACGTGAATACAGAAATGTAAAAGTCACGTGGAAATCATTTATTCTAAACAAAAAGGGGTGCCATGTGATCCTAAGCCTTAAGTGGTTACACCAACCAACAGAGCCTTAAATTAGCTAATCATCCAGTTGAAGGCTTCCTTAACAAAACGTTCATTAGTCTAAAGTTTTAGCAACGCCATTTATTAGATTATAAATAGAAAATTATCGTCGAGGGCAAGTGTCAAAACACATAATAAGTATTGAAATTACATAATACTCATTTTGTGTAGTTAGAATGTACAGTTGGTGTACGAACAGTTTAGGGGTGCAAATGACTCGTAGCAAGCTTAGAATCGGGTTATATTGCAAAACATTCAGGAGCTTGTTATGGCTCAATATTCATGTTTGTGTGTGCAAAAACTTAAAAAGGTGATAAAAAAATACTAAATAATGCATGTTGACCTTGAATTTCATTTCATTAGCCTCGCATTTTAAACCTGCAGGTTGTAGACATGAATTTTATTTTGAAAGTGATCGATTTCCAATTTGAATTCGGAAGGTCACTGTTCTTTACTTTTAATTTGATGGTCATCGGTCGTGAATTTTTATGCAAAAGATCGCCGACTGCGAATTTTACTTCTGCTGATCGTTGACTTTCACAATTTTCATCGCAAAAGCCTCTGACCTTGGGTGCACATTTGAAGGTCACATATATGAAACCTTGGATCCTTCGCAGAACACCAGGAAATTTTCTAATTTGTCTAAGGCAATCTATTTAAGCAATTTAACATTAATGTTAGCAGGAGTGTTCGAAACTTTTATAACATCTGTTCATTGTCACCGAAAATTAACAACTACTTATTTTTGTTAAAACCGCGTGATTTTTTGAACGTTAATTGTCTAATGTAATAACAGATTCAACATAATTGGACATTTTTTGTGTGTATTAATTTGTGTAATAGTGAAATGATTTGCAGTTTTATCTGGGGCCAAAGTAGGAATGCCACCATATATTTGACCTTGTGTTCATCAAAAATTACAGAAATGGCCTCAACAAGACAAGCATTTTGCACATAAGTTTTGAATTTTTTATGTACTAGATTAGAACGTGAACCCGGAATCCAGTTAAAAAAACTAAAACATTCTGATTTTATAACATTTTTTTACCGCTTTATTTATTTTATCATCATTTTATATTTGTATCGCCATTACTTAGTAGACCTTACTGTTTTGAATTTTAACAGGCAGTTGTTAAAGTTAAGTTAGCACTAAGTGAAACCATTTTTAATATAGCAAAGACTTGAACAACTGCGAAAATGTTTTATTCTATTATATTGCGTCTTGTAACTGTAACGCCTCATTTTTTTTTGTTTTCTGTCACAGAAAATGTTTTTATTCGGATATACATATTTAAAGTCTTGTATGTACATAACTATTATTGAGTACAAAATTGTGTATTTGTTTTTAATGCTCTAAGTACCTTTTCTAATATCGAGTGTTTTTCTTAGTTGTTAAGACCCAAGCAAAATGTATTAAATTTATGTAACTCAATAATGTAGCAGATTCATATTGTGGTTGTACCTATATTGTTTCAATAATAAATTTAAAATATTGAGGTGTTCCTTATTGGTCTCTCCTGAGGTTGCAGCAGTTTGTGGTCTATAAGAAGTCCGGAAATTATTGTCAAGCGGCTAGTGCCTGCAAACTGTAATATAGAGAATTAATATTTCTAAAAAATAATAATAGTCACATTTTCAACAGGTTTATTTACTTTTTGTACTGTATAAGTATTTCTTCTTCTGTATATAGGCCAATGGCCTGTTAATTATGTACAACAGAGTAGGTTCTATGAGCCCTCTTTGCATGTATGCCGGGCAGGAGGCTAGCCTAACCCGTCGAACAGAGAAGAGAAGTTCCACTACAAGGTTAACGATTGTCAAAGATGTTTGTAAGACAACTGGGACCGATGGTTTTACGTACCCTCCGAAGCACGATCGGTTGCATAAGCCAATATACTGGTCCACCCATCCAACTACTGACCAGCGCGGTTGTGCTGGACTACGAATACCGTTTGACCAGTGTCCGCAGCACTCCGCTATGCACCCGATTGTATAAGTATTTCAACATGCAAAATGTCATTTTCAATAGCAATTACAGTAGATGTCGATAATGGACTTCAGCGGACAGTTGTTATGTTCGTTTCATATTTGCCGCTTTATATGAATTAATTTCTTAATTTGTTTGCCGCTTCGTAAGAATTAGTAACGTTATTTTAATTGCAGTCCTATTTTGGGTTACCATTGTCGCTATTTTGTTTTGTCTTGAAAAATTGAGTTATGAAAGGCCAGTTCCGTTAATCCCCTGAAAGTTCTCTTTGTGGGCTGATTTTCTGCCGACCAAATTCTCGGAAGTGTTGATCCGGCAGTTGCACGTGTTAATTTTCATTCCAGAACTTTTGCATAACATTTCGGAATATGGTGCAATGGTTTTGGAGAATGGAGATTCCCGTTGCGTTTTTAAGTCAGTCAATTTTCGATCTCTGTTGGCTCCGGTTGTCCGAAAACTCCATCAATCGGGAACCGTAATTACGTTAAGTGCTGCAGGGGCGGCTTTTGGGTTTTTTTCGAGGGGTTATCCGTTATATGTGTTCCGTCTCGCTATTTTACCAAGGAGTAATAAACAGACCATCGGCTACTGCCGGATTAATAGGATGCACTGGATTCAACCCCGGTAAAGCCAATTCCGTGCGAATTGGACGGTCGCCGTTAGGCGGGTTATTTTCGATGCCCAGCTCCCGTCGCTCTGCGGCTATTTTGTTTTACCATCAAGGAGTCCCGTTTCTCGTTTCAACACTGCCCAGAAGGACGTTGTCTTCCTTTTTTTTTTGCCCTGCAACCGGAAATCGCCGGAGTTGTGCCTGCCTTCTCCGAACTTCAAGGTAAATAACCAGTTTTTTTGTTGTGCAGTGTAAAATAAACCTTTTTTTCCTCGCGCAAACTTGCAAAATTTCGCGATATTGAACTTTTTTTATGCAACCTAAAAGCGATCTTCAATCGCCATTTATTTATTGTTGTTTGTAAAAGACATTAATACTGTGTTTTTCCTGTAAACTCTACGCCATTGGCCACACAGATTCATTATAATATAAATATTGTGCGTCAACGGCGGCGGCGAGTTTTCTGAACGTTCAAGAATTAAAATCATGTAATTCAAACTTTTTGCGTTATGACTTGTCATTTCATTGTATGTATTTTAAAGTTTACTGTCTCTTATTGTGTCTTTTGTACTTGTTGGTGTAAGAATTTTGCAAGCTTTAAATATATAGGAGGAAGCACAATCAGGGTAAGTTCCGCTCCCGTAAGCTGTTGGCTTCTCGGCCTTCCACAAGGACCTACAATCAGCTGGATTTGGAAGGTGGCGCCCACTAATTTTGACTCGCCCTTTACACAACTAAAGATTTTCTCCCATAAGCGATTTTCACGAACTCCCCCTACTCCTCTGAGCTAAGCCGTAGGCCTTTTTCCATCACGCTAGTTACGAATCGTCGAAAAAGCTCGATTGGCCCGGCCCGTAACACAGTCAATATTTACCGAGGGTCCATCTTATCGGAATTTGATTTTTTTAAGTAAACGACAAATTGCAAATTGCAAAATAGTTGATTGATTAACAGCAGTGTTTTGAAGAGGGTTAGTTAGCCCGGTTTGCACTTTGCCTCTATGATCTTTTGTGCGCCCCCAATTCTTTCAAAGTAGATCTGTGCCCTCAATAAGTTGCAGGATATTTTTTACGAAGTTTTCATGTGTGAAGGTTGTTTCACGACGTGTTCCCCTGAATAGTTGCTGTCTCTTGCGGTAAAGTGCTGCACAGTCAAAGATTATGTGTGAGGCAATTGGAGTTTGGTTCATGACTCCACATATACACAAACAGGCCAGTCTCTGTATCCTGGTTAGTTTTGTGATGCTTGTTTTCTGCTTTACTTTAGGTCACCACACCAGAGTGCCATAAGCTATCATGGGTCTAACTACCGCAGTGTAGTACCATTGGCCCATCTTTCATTGTGAATTTAAATCGGAATGGACAGAAATGTATACTTTTATTCCAAGTACCGCGGGTTTACCAACTTGTTCAATCTGTAATGTCAATTATAATATACCTAGCAGTGCACGTGGTGTATATTCCACCACGGCAGTATAGAGTATACAATCAACATCCTTCATGAAAGCCTGTCGATGGTGCTTTCTCCTACGAAGTACAATTCAGAACATTTTTATACCTACTTCAAATCTTATCACATTGCCAAGGTAAGGAACCCTGGGGAGAAATGAAGTAATTGCTTAAATATTCTCTCATAGCTGCTCCTTTGACAGTACTTCTGGTTCCAACTGCTTCATTAGTATCAAGGGGACATTCATGTAAAGTATCTTGAAATCGTATCCCATCTTTTTTTCTAACATAGTTATGAAGTACACAGCATGTTTTTACTATAGGTAATATCACAAAAATCGGGATGAACGCCAATAGCACGATGAAAAATTCGCCATTTATTACATAGTATTCCAAAAGCACATTCCACCATTCTTCGTGCCCTTGTTAATCTATAATTAAATATCCGCTTGGAAATACTTAAATTTCGGCGAGGATACGGTCGTAGGACATGTTCTGATAGAGCAAAAGCTTCGTCACCCACAATCACCAATGGCATTAGTTTACCATTTTTATCTTCAGGTAATGACGTAGGTTGTGGAATAGTTAACTCATTTTGTTCTAATTTCTTAGATAGATTTGACTGCTTAAAGATATTAGAGTCACTAGTTGCACCGTATGCTCCTACATGAATGCTAATAAAACTAATCTGCATCAACTAACGCCATGAGCACGATGGAATGGAACGATTTGTAATTAAAAAATGCAGACCCGCTGCTATTAGGTTTGCACATTCGTATGTGTTTACCGTCAACGGCGCCTATACAATGTGGAAAATCAGTTCTTTCTTCAAACTCCTTTGCTATGCGTAGCCAGCCTTCTTCAGTTTTTTCGGCCATAAATATAGATTTCAAGCATCTCCATATTGCTTCGCAAGTATCCCGAGCAATCTCGCGAATAGTTGTAACGCCCAGTAAATATTCATAATGTAACGAGTGGAAACTGTTCCCGGTTGCCAAATATCCATAAAAACATAAATTACATTAAAGTTTGTTTTACTACGGTTTATTTTATTGTTTGTTTACAGGTAAAGATGTTCAACGTAAATGGAAAAACATGCGAGACGGTTTTCGAAAAGAATTTAATCAGAAAAAAACAAAGAAATCCGGAGAGGGAAAGCAAAAGAGACGAAAATATCTCTATTTTGAGCAGTTGCTATTTCTTCTGCCTACTGTTCACGAACGCGATACTTCTGTAAATTACACTCCACCAGAAGCTAATAGTAAAGAAGAAGAAGGGGATGAAGAAAATGATACCAACCAAGGAACTGAAGCATCGTCATCGTCGGCATCATATAATCCAAGACGTGTAAACCAGAAGAAGCGTAAAAATCCTACATACGAAGAATCTCTTCTACAAATTCTTACAGACAGTAATAAACCAGAAGATATTGATGAAGATAAGTCCTTTCTGTTATCGTTGTCGCCCTCTTTTAAAAAATTTTCAGCCCAACAGAAATTATCCATTAAAATGCAGTTTTTGCAAGATTTAAACCAAGTTATGTTTCCTGAAAATAATCCGAGTTCTGTAATCAGTCATTCAGTCAGTCAGCACTCACACACGGACATTTCGCTTGACATTCCAAATCATCTTACTACATTTAATTCACTTCAAATGATTAATAACGTTTCAATGCAGCTGCAGACTCAGCAGATGAAACATCAACAGACTACGTTTCCTTCCGTTGGAATGCCTTCCACTTTGAGTGCTCAAATGCTACCACGAATTCAACCAGTGAACCGACTTCTACAGATTCAAACTGATCCTATCCCATCTACTCAGATCACGTCAAATGTTGGAAACTACTACTCTTGACAATAGTATTCTATCAACACCTGATTCAGAATTATTGGAACTGTATTAACAATTTTCTTGTTAAAAGTAAAGTGACTATTTTTTGTAAAGCTTAGATTTAAATATAATTTAAACAAAAGTGTTTTGCTTACCTCAGAGTTACAACTAATCTTTCTTCTGAAGCTACCGCTGTCCTCATATTAGTGTTTTTGTACGTAATATACGGCTTTGTCATGTACAACAATTCATCCAATGATTTCTTGCTCATTCTAAAATACGCAAAAAAATTTTGAGGTTACAAACACAAGTCATCATATAATTTGTGAAATTGATCTTTGAGCATTCTTTGGCTTATCAATGGATGAACCCACATTTTCTTTCTTCGCTTTTTTTTAAACGCAATAATAAAGCACACAGTGCAGCTTTTTTCACGAATTTCATTTTCATATGCGCTTGAACAGCTTTGAACTTAATGAAAATATTAACATGTGGCGAGATAGCGGTTATTTCGCCACTAGTGCGCGCACTCAATTTTATAGAACGGTATATGATGTGTTGAAATTATAGTAATAATATAGTATAAATTAGTGGCAATGCAATTTCATAAATTCATTCATTCATTCATAAAGGTCAGTAATAACAGTGTGTAATACAGAGGCATTTCAATAAGTTGATCATTTAAGGCTATTCTCCACGTTGTATCATTTGAAGTTGATACGATAATTCTCCTTCAGGTGAATTGAAATATTCTTTAAAATTTTCTCTAACACTAAATGCAATTGTGGACGACTTGCTACCTTGTTTAGCTATAGGTTGAAAGGTTTCATTCTGCAGTGGAGCGTCGTCCAAATGATAGATTGTATTACTATCAATTAAATAATTATGAAGGCAACATTATTACCATGTCAACATTTTCAGGAGCTAATTGTATTATTCGATTGTAAATTCTCCATTTTTGAGACAATATTCCAAAAGAATTTTCAACTATACGACGAGCACGTGATAGTCTGTAGTTAAAATTTTTTTATCAATAACATCCAACTGTGTACCTGGATAAGGTCGTAACAAATAAGTTTTTAAAGGAAACGCTTCGCCACCGACTATAATGTATGGAGCTCTTATTTCACTGTGTGGGAGAAAATCATCTTCCGGAATATCACATAAGACCAATTGCTGTTTTAATTTCCAGAAGGGTATTACTGAAAGAGGTATTTTGCTTTTGTTTTGTGGCCACCCGTCATTAATCAACTTCACTACCAGTGACAGCTCTGGATCGCTAAGCGTCTCCTTTTGAAATTCAATTTTTTTTCATTTGTCATTGGTAGATTGTTTACCAGTGAGTGAACTGCATACTCTAGTTCAGGATCAGGATTACATGTTTGTTTTAAGAAAGATCTTGATATAGAGTCTGCGACCCACAGTTGTTTTCCTGGTACATATTTCACAAGCAAACTGTATGTAGTAACCAAATTAAACACACATCGGTAAACATAAGTGTTTATTGGTTATTCGTAATAGGTGTTCCTTATAGGAACGCTCGCAATCGAATTCTCCAGTTTTATACATACATATCTTTTATAAAATTACCTTACTTGCTATTTAACCTAATAGTGCAATGACTTAACCATATGCTTACACACCAACTATAGGAAATCTGAGTTGGCTTCATGTGCAATTACTGCTAGCTATTAGCAAGAGTTCAATAACTTCTAATAGGCACAAATTTAACACGTCGTCTATATAAAGCATGAATCAAAATTTAAACCTGCCATAGCAACAGTCATTAACCTAGAAAAAACATTTGGACTTATTTTCATACCCATCGCTAATCTCCTCATTTGAAATTGACCTTTCTCAGTTGTAAATGTAGTGCAAGGTCGGCTGTCCGGATGTAAGTCTAACTGATGATAACCTTGTGCTAAATCTAAGTGTGTAAAATATATAGCTCCGGATAAGGAATCCAGAATTTCAGTTATGTTTGGGAATGGGAACTTTCCGTCTATTATTTGCTGATTTAAAAGTCTATAATCTATCACAGCCTTAAATTTTTTTATTTCCAGTATTATCTACAGGGTGTTTTTAAATGACTGAGGAAAAGGCGGGAACATTTAAAATGAAAGTTAGGAATTTACTGATTTTATGTTTCCCCCTATGGATTTGTCACTAGTAATCTGACATTTTTGCCCATAGCCGTTCGTCGCGAATTTATTTTTTTTTCCCTTGTTTTCTTCATATATCTAATATTTAAATATTTATTTTTATATTTAAATATTAGATATATGGTTTTCTTGCGTTTAACGTTGTATACTGCTAGCATTTTCCATAAAATCAGTTCTTTTCAGAACTTAATAGCTATCATTATCCTTACAGGTAAGTTATTGAAAACAAAACTTTGCGACATATTTTATAGGTTAATTTTGTATTTACATTTTAGGCCCGGTCTTTCCATCTCCAAATAAAGTACCCAGTAACTATTGGACAAATAACATTATTGGGTAGATTTATTCGTCAAATAAGTAGTAGCCGTCTTTCGACCCTACTTTATCCTCCCAATAGTTATGTGGCCAATAACTCGGATGGTGAAAACATTAGTTATGTTGGTAGTAAAAACTCGTTCGGGTCAACTTCATTGTAAATAGTAAACAAAGATAGCCATACAGCAATGCGTATGGTTAGAAGCGAAATAGAGTATGCAACCGACAATTGACACTATCCTGCGTTATTCTGTCAAATTCCTGCCGTTCGCACATGTGAAAGCAGAGAGGTGTTCGTTTATGTTGTATTGGTGTTCGTTTATTCGCTTGAAGTATGACGGAATCAAGCAAAATATAAAGAAGAAAGAAAGCAAGAAGAAATTGGAAATTTTTAAGACGGGAGGGGGAGTTGCGAATACGCAACCGTTGACAGATTACGATTTTCTGCATTAGGTCCTCCTGGTGATTGCAGTTTAACATGGGTACAGTCAATGGCACCTAAAACTCTAGAAAACCGTGCAAAACTTGAAAATTCTACCATTGTAGTATTTTTTTCCTTGGAGTTAGTGGAAAACGTACATAGTTTGCCCGCAATTCAGCCACTGCATTAATTACTCTTTGTATAATTTTCCCAGCTGTCGATTTATGTATGCCACCAAAATCAGCAATCGCAATATAAAAACTTCCAGAAGCAAGAAATCGCAGTGCCAAAAGTAACTGAGCTAGTGGTGAAATTGCATTATTCCTGAAAACGTCGTACTGTTAAATATACATTGATTATATTGCATTATCAGTTTTTAGTATTTTTTATAGTTATACGAACCTATCTGTACCATGTTGCAGATTGTCTTCGATTTGAAGTAATAGATCTCTCACAGTATTCTTTGACAGTCTGTATCTTTTAATGAATTCATTATTGTCCCACATATTTAAATTATCCTGTCGTGGACGTACCGTATATTCACGTCGCTCGCGATTTACTATATTCATGATGTCAGCTACATCATTTTCGAATAACACCTCAAAGTCATCAAAAATATCCATTTTTAACTACAACTGTCTAAAATACAATAACGCCAAGAAACAGCAAGAAACGTCAACTGCGTGATTCACTTCAAACATAACCAATAATCCCGTGCTTTTTGAATTTTTGCGGGCGCCTGTCGTTTGATATCTACGCATATTGGCTACTTTCGCTACTCGTCGTCTTATTTATTGGCAAGATAACTTCTTATGTGGTGGTTTGGGTTGCCAATAAGTTATTTGACGAATAGTGGGAGTTATTGGTCAAATAAAGCTTGTTGGCAGGTGGAAAGACGGCACAGAGGCTTATTGCCTAAATAAAACTTATTGGGAAGTTTATTGGGAGGTGGAAAGACCGGGCCTTAGTTTATAATTTATTGGAATGACGTTTAACCAGCAACACGACGCCTTTATTCTAATGGCACATTTTCGAAGTGGTTATGAAACCGAGAATGGCACCTGGGTGTATTCGTTTCAGTCGTGCGTGGAACAGTTTAACGAAGCTTTCCCTGAAATGATTGTTTCGGAGAAGGTGTTTTCGAACCACAAGAACAGAATAGTTAAACGCTTTGAAGAAAAACATTGCATCTGTAAGAGCAAAAGCTCTGGAAGGCCCAGCATTTTAACTGACGAAGTTGTTGCCAATATAGAGCAACGCATAATTCGAAGCCCGAACAAATCCTTAAGAAAACTGTCAGCTCAAGCAGGTTTGTTTTACATTATAAACGTCTTATTTTGATACTAAGAAATTTGTTTACTTGTAGGAGTGTCAGTGTCAAGTTGCCGGAAGGTATTAAAGCGAAGACTTAATATGCATCCGTATAGAGTTTCCGTTGTACAGCACCTTCACGAAATTGATTATGGGCGCAGAATAGACTATTGTCAATGGTTTAATAATACTTTAAATGATGATTTGCTGAATTTGACTTTCTATACCGACGAAGCATGGTTTCATTTGTCTGGCTATGTAAATAGCCAGAATTATCGAACATGGGCTACAGAAAATCCACATACTTTTGTAGAAACTGAAACTTTTTTGTATTTTATTTTCATATCGATAATTATTTGAATAATGTTTGTAATTTATCTGTGTACGCCACTGGAGACTCTAGTTCTGATGTAAGGTGTAGTGAGTGGGGATGAGTATAATAAGTTGCCTACATCTCAATTCTCAGTCATTTACAAACACCCTGTACCTTTTTTGGTACAAGCAAAAGTGGAGATGACCATTCCGAATCTGCCTCTTCAATAATGCCCTCGTGAAGCATGTTTTCGATTGTTTTTGAATTTCCTCTTTTTGAGCATATGGTAGCCTATAGGGCTTGACGTATACTGGCGAAATATTTTCTTTAAGACGAATTTTTTGTTGATACAAATTTGTTACAGTTAACGGATCATTTTCTAAATGGAACACATCTCTGCGTACTTCGCACATATTTTGTCAATAGAAAGTTTTTCTTCCTCATTCAATGTTGTAGTATTAACTTTAAAATTTTTTCTACCCGATCAACTGAAATTTTATTTTTGCCAAAATCACAAATTTTGTATGCGGAAATATCCCCTACCTTCGGTTGAAAATTTCTTAATTTAATTTCTCTTTCAGTAACGTTTACAAATCTAACTGGAATTTTATTATTTACAGGTTTAGCTAAAGTGCAAGCTGTTATAATTTCCTCGCAAACTTCTTCGTTCATAACAACACATTGATTACCTGAGCTAACATAACACATATGAATTATTTCACATCTAGGTGGAATAATTGTGTAAAAATCATTTTTAGATTCTAACGGAACAAAAGTTTTCTTAGCGTTATTCCAAAATGAAAGCAAACATTTTTCGTAGTTGATAGTCGCGCTAAATTTATGAAAGAAATCTGAACCTAGAACACCGTGTATACTATTATCAAAACTGTAGATTATAGAAAACTCATGAGACAAGCATCCATTGTTTACAGAAAATGAAATATTCGCTGAACCCGCAGACATTATAGAACCTGTGATTCCTTTAATTTTTGTTTTATTAGATTTATTAATAACGTCATGATTTTTTAAATATTTTGAGAAAAAACAACTAATACTAGCGTCTGTATCGCACAAAAATAAAATCTCTCTACCGTCATACATAACACGTACAAAATTCAAACCATTCATACCAAAATTTTTGCATTGTTTTATTGCGTTAGAGACGAAAAAACATACTTTCTTGTTCCCTGGTATTTGATACTGCACTTTCAGCATTTTCAGTAACACAGTATACTCTACTACTAGTATTATTATTACGCTTGTTTTGATAACTACCTGTGGGTCGGCGGAATGCACTTGAACTTCCTCGACCTCGAGCTCGATGACCATTGTTGTTATTATTATTAGATTGATTAGTTATACGAGATTGACCATAGTTATTACGAGTATTGTTAGAAAAATTATGAACATTTCCACCTTGATTATATCTATCAAAATTAAGATTATTTTGAAATCTTCCCCGATTTCGTATATTGTTATAATAATGAGGGTTGCGTGAGCGAGACTCTCGCATATGGAAAAGAGAAGTTGAACCAGAACTAGACGATTTGATTGTTTCTTCAATTAGAGCCGCAGATATAGCATCTTTTAATCTGTCGTAGTTCCTAGCTTTAACTATAGTTCGGATGTCATTATTTCGCAAACCATTTGTGAATGCATTTATAGCTAATTTTTCATTAACAGATCTTAGGATGTTAACAGTCTTTATGTCTTCTGCCTGAGATAAAGTTAGTTCAAGCATAATTCGCTCTATATGTTTGCCAAAATCAGATATACTTCTACTATCTTGTTTTATGCTAAACAATTGGGTGGCTAAAGCTGCCGCAGATTTTTTAGTAAGTAAGTGACTCTTCATATCATTAACTAAATCCTCAACTGAATTATAAGTGCTCTCGAGGCGTAATTTAGCATTAGAAGTTAACTTTACTTTTAATACATACTTCACAAGCATGGCTTTTCCATTATTATCCAACATTTCATTGTACAGCTCGATACCATCAAGCAGTTGCTTAGTGACATCTTCACTACCATCCATGTTCGATAACAATGAAGCAGCCGTTTTTAAATCGAATTTTTCACCCATATTTACTGTAGTGATATTCAAATTCCTACTTTCTGTATTGATTTCTGACCTCAAATCTTCAGATGTACCTACAGTTTCATTTGTCTCTTCTAACCTAATTTGATTTTCAGATTCTTCTCTAACACGTTCATTTATTTCATCTAACCTTTGCAAAAGACTTTCTCTACAAGATTTTAATACTTGTACTATTTTTAAGCTGTATTCTTTAATTGTATTAATATCTTCAGTTTCTACAACACTATCTAATAACTTATTTACCCTTTCAAAAGTTCCTAGGTGTTCTTTACTTTCTTTCCTAATATTAGTTTGAAATAACTTAACTACCCTTAATAATTCCGCAAAATCAGCCTTCATTAGACATAAGGAAAAATAATTAAAATTTAAATGTACTTATGTAATTACGTTAAAATATGCCGCCATTGACGCTGGACTGGCAACGGGACGACTCCAGTTCTGGGGATGACTTCCACGCTACGCTTTTGTCCATCGGTGCGCTCTAGCCGATTTACGACACTAGAACGTTCCCTCGTTGCTAGTTCTGGTGTGGTTCAACCAGTCTCCGATTTTCGCTCCAAACTGTTTAGTTAAGGTTGGCAAGGTCTTGACTCCTAACAATTTCTCTGCGTATTTTCCCATGTTGGTATATTTGTTTTTCACTTATTTGTTAACATATTTCACTATTAACACGAACTAGCAGGACTGCCTGGACTAGCAGGATCGCCATGTAGTAACCAAATTAAACACACATCGGTAAACATAAGTTGTTAGCATCCCGGTGAACTCAATCGAAGATGGGCTGAGTTCCAATAAGAAAAAAATAGGCGCCACCGACTTCTAAATTACTAACACAATCCTAGATATAAAAAATTAGAAAAGTCGGATTCTCAGGTCCAGCATTCACCTACCTTTCTTCCTGTAGTAGTACACGCTTTAGTCAGATATTTAAAATACAGGAATGAAAAGACAAATTGCCACTAAATGAAAATTTAATATTCAACTAAAAGCTTTTGAATC